>PVIH01003137.1:0-168241 GCA_004025045.1 Sigmodon hispidus | reverse complement strand
TTTTTTTTTTTTTTTTTTTTTTTTTTTTTTTTTTTTTTAAAGATTTATTTATTTATTATGCATACAGTTTTACAGAAGAGGGCACCAGACCTCATCATAGATGGTTGTGAGCCACCATGTGGTTTTGCTGGGAATTGAACTCAGGACCTCTGGAAGAACAGTCAGTGCTCTTAACCTCTGAGCCATCTCTCCAGCCCCTACAGTTGTTTTATAATGAAATAACTTAAAGCATTCATCACTATCAAAAGTATAATATATTGCTATGCTGTTGCATAACGAAAGGGATTAATCACTGATTGGAGGCTATCCGGATAGGGTAGTCTTTTTCTGAATAGAAATACAAAATAGAAAAACAGTTCTGCATTTGTCTGCCTGACCTCAGAGAGGTAAGACATTTTCTCTTTTGAAATATGAAGAGGATTTTTTTATTTTATTTTAAAGATAATGAAAGGCATGGATCTGGGAAGCCCAGTCCAGGAAAGGGCATGAAGACATTTCCAGGGTCTTGATGTGGGAAAGATTGACAAACCCCAAGGCTGGCAGGAAGGTTAGAGAACCCCTGAGTGGAGGCTCTCCAAAGGGACAGCTATTTGTGTAAAGTCTTCCGACAAAAGTATGACAACCAACTGAACCAGTTATTATATAATAGTGTGCTGTTGAGTACTGACAAATAGGAAAAAGTGTAAGAAGAGGGTTTGGGATGATTTGGGTGGAGGGTAATTAAATAGGGGTCTGTGTGGACTACTTTTTCTGGATACCATGAATTTTGAGTTGTAGCTTTTCTCAAGGTACTTGTGTTAGTTGGTCTTAGGAAGAACCTGACTTGGCACCCTCAGCCCTGCTCTACTTGCTAAACTGTTTCCCCATCAGGAAATGTGAATTAATCTGTACATCTCTAATCCCAGGCCTTGAGAGGCAGAGGCAGGCTCTGCGTTCCAGGATAGCCAGGGATACACAGAGTAACCCTGTCTCAAAAACAAACAAACAACAAAGATGAGGAAAGGAAATGAGAGTTGAAGACAGAAGGAGATGGAGTTATTGTGTTCCTCTCCTGATGGCTAGATTTGTGCTGTCACCTTTTTATATGAAGTGAAACAAGCGGCACATGTGCTGCCGCCAACTATAATTCATATGCCTAACTTGTATGTAGAATAAGCTGACGACTTTTATTTCCTGTTGATATAATGCAGATTTTACCACTAAAAAGCAATAATTTTATTTCTAAAGGTTAAATTGAAGGATTCTCACAGCTTATTTTCAGGTGGTTAAATTTGGGATGCTGAAATTCATTCAATAAAAGAACAGTCTCTAAGCCTTTAAAAGTTTTAAAGTGCCTTGATACATTCAGGGTTTTATTATTATATTAAAGTTAAGCTAAGCCTGTGTAGGATTTTTCTTTTGCTTGAGGATTATTATTTTGTCTATGTTAACTCGTATCAACTGCTTTTGTTTCCGGGTAGGCATTAAGGACTTAGTGAAACCTTTTATTTCTTTTGAAAGAATTTTTTTTTTTTTACATTTATTTATTTGGCAAGGAGGTTCACGATAACCACAGCATATGTTTGAGGGTTGGGAGTCCTAGGAATTGCCTCAGCTGCTCAGCTTGTCAGCCAGCACCTTTACCTTCGTGGCCATTTTGCCAGCCCTTTCTGCCTGTGTTTTGCTTAAGCCAGGTCCCAGGTAGCCCAGGCTGGTCTCAAACATCCTGTGTAGATGAAGCTGGCTTTGAACTATTTGCCTCCACCTCCCACGTGATGTGATCACAGCATGGACCACGATCGACTCAAGCTTTGTTCCTTATTTTAACAAAGCATGTCCACTCTGGTCTGTTGAGGATGCCATTGGTCCCTGCTGCTTTCTTTTAGCTATTGCCTCCTAAGAGATGAAACTTTGTTGCACAAACTTTGGAAAAACTGGTTTGGTTGTTTCTCCTATTCTCCTAACCTCTGTCTTCGTCTAAACCTTTTTTTGCTTTAACATTTTAAAGTGCTTTGATAAATTCAGTTTTTATTATATTAAAGTAATTCATATAAAAAAAATAACTCCTGAGCTATTAGTTTCAACTTGTCTTTTTTTCACCTACTTAATGATAAGTTAGCTTGTTTGCTAGGGTAAAAGTTGTCTCAGTTAAGATTAAGGAAGTGCTTTCTTTTTTTTTTTTTTTTTTTTTTTTTTTTTTTTTTTTTTTTTTTTTTTTTTTTTTTTTTTTTTTTTTTTTTTTTTTTTTTTTTTTTTTTTTTTTTTTTTTTTTTTTTTTTTTTTTTTTTTAAAAGATTTATTTATTTATTATGCATACAGTTTTTACAGAGGAGGGCAGCAGACCTCATCATAGATGGTTGTGAGCCACCATGTGGTTTTGCTGGGAATTGAACTCAGGTCCTCTGGAAGAACAGTCAGTGCTCCCAACCTCTGAGCCATCTCTCCAGCCCCAGTGCTTTCTTTTTTTAATGATTTATTTATTTTTATTTTATGTGCATTGGTGGTTTGCTTGCATATATGTCTATGTGAAGGTATTGGATCCTCTAGAAGTAGAATAAGAGACAGTTGTGAGCTGCCATGTGGGTGCTGGGAATCGAACCCGGGTCCTCTGAAAGAGCAGTCAGCACTCTTAACCACTGAGCCATCTCTCCAGCCCCAGGAAGCGCTTTTTTCATATTCAGATTATTTTTATCTTTTAAAATGTAAAATATATTACCTTCAGCATATAATTCTTTGAGCTTTGACAAATGTGCCCCACACATACACTTTATTCCATTTGAAAGAGGGTCTCCTGTATTCCAGGCTGACCTTGAGCTCATGGTGTAGTCAAAAGTACTAGGATTCTATGCTTTTACAACCATGACCAGTTTTATGTGATCCTGGGTATGGAACCCAGGGCCTTATGCATATTAGTCAAGCACTTTACCAAGCTAGCTCTATTCCCAGCCCCACTCAGTAGCCTTTGTAGACATGCTATTGCAATTACGTATATGTCAGTTTGACTCAAGCTAGTTTCATCAGAGAAGGGATTGAGAAAATACCTTCATTAGACTGAGTGTAGGCAATCCTTTATAGCATTTTCTTAGTTAGCGCTTGGTGGTAGTGGGCCCAGTCCATTGTGGGACCTGGACTGGTAGTCCTGGATTCTATAAGAAAGCAGGCTGAGCAAGCCATGGAGAACAAACAAAACAGCATCCCTCCATGGCCTCTGCCTCAGCTCCTGCCTCCAGATTCCTCCCTGTTGGAGTTCCTGTGCTGGCTTCCTTCAGTGAAGAACAATGATATGGAAGTGTAAGCCAAATACACCCTTTCCTCCCTAACTTGCTTTATGGTCATGGTGTTTCATTGCAGCAATAGAAACACTAAGAATCCTGAGCGAGGTATCATAAACTCAGAAAGATAAGTAGGGGATGTACTCACTCATTAGTGGTCTCTAAACAAACAAACAAGAAAAAAGCCAAGCATGCCCAAGCAGCAAACCACAACCACTGAACAGCTTGGGATCAGAAACACTCTGGACTGACCCTTCGGACCCCACTCCAACTATAGGAACACCTGACTCACTCTTGAGGGAGGGGGGACAAAACTGGATTTGCCAGGAGTGGGGACTGATCCAAGCATTATTGGGTCAGTGGGACCATAGGACTGTCTGCTCCCTGCCCAGGGAGGGGATGGGGAGTTGTGGAGAAGAAAAAATGACCTGATGTGGTGGGAGGGGGAAGGAACCTTGAATGGGGATATACAGGGATGGAAAAAAAAAATTCAGAGGGAAAGCTGAACACAAAGTAAATATATGTGTAGCGATCTTATTTGCATTATCACCCTTGATAAGTCATGCTTATGATTTTTATCTTCTTTATAGTTATTGTTAACTTATCTGCATTTTAAATTCATTTTACTGTTTTTCTTGATAAATACAAAATAAACAAAGAAGAAGAAAAAAAAAAAAGAAAGAAACTCTAAGAAAATACCCATTGTGTTTATATCATTTCTTCTGCAGAGTACTACTACATGTTGTAGTATGTATAGATTGTTGATCACTTGCTGATGAACTGTTAGGCCATTCCACATTTTAGCTGCTCACTAAAAGGCCAGAACATATGCTGTGGCCTTTTTTCATGGCCTGCCCAGAACTGTAATGATTGTCACTCAACACACCACTTTGTGTGTTTTCATTCTGATCACAAAACTGAGTCTTCCCTTTCTAGCTCTCACCAAGTCCTCATTTCTCTTCAGTATTGTGTACCTGGGAGAAAGGACGGAGATTGTCAGCAGGGTCAGTCATGAACCTTTGATAGATGCCTCTTCTTTGTAGGCATCTATGCTGAAATAGGCATGTCTACAGAGTCACAAAGGATTTAGTTATTATCTTATTTGGAAGGGAGATTGTGCTGGAACTAAAGTGTTTGTCTTCTGGTCCCACTGGTTAGCACCCCATACTGCTTCTCTTGTCCTTAGCTTGAAGGTTCCCTTTGAAATTTAATTTAGCCAGTTAGCCTGTATTCCTTCAATAACAGATGAGAATATACAAGTTTAACTTCAAGAGAGCAGACTTGTTCTAGCTTGTATATGACAGATGTCTTCTGAAGTCCAGGCCCAGACAACCGCTTCAGAGCACTGACTTACGGGAAGCCTGAGTGATGTGCTGTGCCCGCTAAGCCAGCAACTAGACAGGATGTAAACTAGACATCACTTCATGAGGGATTATCAATGGCCTCGATTCAGCACCTTTAGACAAAAGTGTTGTAATGCTTTTGTTCTATGAGTGGTTCCCCCACCACAGCTCTCCGTTCTTTCCTTTATTCTTGTTAAATGTACAGCCTGCTGAAGTTCTCACACATGTACCAGACTCCCCTCACATGCTCTTACTGTGAAATATTAATATCTAGTCAGGAAAGGTTGGATTCAGAGTTTTAAGTGCTTTGTGGTAACACTAGAGCTAGAGTGCCTTCCCAGGTGTCCTCCCCATCAGCGCCCCCCCCCCTTTTTGTTTTTTTCAAGAAATCATCATGTTGTATATGTACTTGACTCCTCACAGAGAATCATAAACCTATTCCAAGAATTAAAATGTCACTTCTGGCCACAGAACCAGGTTTGTGGAAGGGAGAGAGAGTGTGGAGTGAGGACTGGTGTTTTGCCTTTCTGGTAGGTATAAGATGGAGCTGTGATTTGGCTTCTGTGCTGATGCAGAAGTAATTCCCCTCATCTGTACAGCTCTGCCCAGTTAGATAACTATGGCAGTGAATGATCACAACCGTCTTTAAAGTGAAAGAACATGTTTGCTTCAGTGTCCTTAGTGATTAGTTGTGGACTCCACATTCTTAACTGTATCTACCCTCTTGTTTCCCTGACTATGCATTATGATTGGTTGTCCCTGATGGGGCCCAGTAAAACACCCAGTTCTATCTGGGAAGAGGCATTCTAAGGTAGAAAAAATACCCGTGGTAACTCCAAGAGCCTCCTTGGGGACAGTGGTTTCTTTTTGAACTTTCTGGGTGCTGATAGAGTATATCTGTATTAAGTGCTTCACCTGTATGTGTGATTTGGCTTGCTGCAAGGTTATTCTTTGACGTTAATGGAAGAATGACTGTGGTGATGAGAATTCATGGTGAACTTCTCATGTAAGGCTTGTACATGATAATCCTGAGTGGTTACCTGGTAACTAGTAGGCTTCCCCTCTCCCTATTTCCCCATGCTCTTCTGATTGCTGTGAGTTTCATGGCCACCATAAGGGATTCTGGGGGGAGAGGATAGGGTTTCTTTTGCTAGCATTAGGTGTATATGAACAGCTTCATAGAACTCTCTTTTTTTTTGAGTTCATTTTTTTATTTACTTCCAAAGGTTCCCCCCCCATATGTAGCACTGCTCCCCCTCCCAGAGCTCTCACTTCTGTCAGTTGTGTTCTAGAATGCAGATAAGCAGGGATTGTTAAGTGCTGCCCTCACAGCCCCTGTCATACAGGTGCCTGCTGTTCTTGGACTCTACCTCACCAGTTCTCCCACTTCCAACCAACTTTCTCACTCTAACAGTCTTGATCATTGCAAAAACTATTTTTAAAAATTAGTTTTATGCCAGGTGGCACATGCCTTTCATCCTAGTTCTCGAGGCAAAGGCAAGCTGGTCTCTATGAGTTCAAGGCCAGCCTGGTCTATAAAATGAGCTCAGTACAGGGGAACCCCTCCCCCACACACACACAGAAGGGCGGGGTCAGGTAGGGTGGTGGGGGCATTTGTGGTCACAGGAAGGTCCTTGTTTGGCTTAGTTTTTATCTGAATTTTTAAAGCCCCTTTGATTTATCCTGGGCTGTCTTCCAGTTCACTAAGTAACTGAGAATAACCTCAAACTTCTGGTCCTCCTGCCTCAACTTCTCTAGTCCCAGGATGAATTAGAGGCACACATCACCGTTCTCTGTGTGTATGGTTCTGGGAATTGAGCCCAGGGCAAGCAAGATGGGTCTTCTGTAGCCAAGGGTAACCCTGAACTGCTGATCTTCCTGCTCCTTCTCCTAATTGCTAAGATTACATGTATGTACCACCATGTCCAACCCACAGGAAAGTACTTTTTAGAGAAGAGTTACAGGCCTGCTGTTAATAGTGATTTTGTATAGTGATAGAAAGCTCTGGGGGAAGGCCATTTGGCCACAAGCCTGATGGCCTGAGTTCAGTCTCCAGAATCCTGAAAGATGTTCTTTGACCTCCTTGTGCATGTTGTGACACATACATACAGTAAATACATGTTTCCACATTTGAAGATTGGGCCTCAGCCAGAAGAGGGCAGAATTAAGATGTGTTTATATCCTTTGACTCTCTAAGGAGTGTCCAGTCTTTCTTGGGGGTCATTCTATATCCTGTTGCTCTAAATTTGAGGTATAGATATTAACAGCTTTGAAATGAAGTTACCTAGACACATTTGTTGCATCATTACATTCTCAATTTTAAGGTGTATTGAGGCAGAAGGAGATGCCATCCATAATAGCAGGTTAAACGTGACTAATGCAACCTTAAATTAGCTCTTCTAAGAGTACAAACAAACAAAAAAAATGCTTGTGTGTGGCTTGTTGTGAAGAACAGGTAATGTAAAAACTACCAGTGCAACAAAAAGGAAAGACTCCTGCATAGAAATACAAGTGCTACTTTATTTTTTACGCCAATGGAGGAGAATATTGGTATAGATAACAGAAAACCATACCAAATTTATCTGCTTAGATTCTCAATGCCTTGAGCCAGTATTGTAGCAGGGAACTGTGGTTAGTAGGTTCCCAGGCCTTTTATGAGGAAGCTCTCACAGAAAAACTCAAGGATGGGAGCCTTGCCATCTAAGTATTCAATATTGCCTTGAAATAAGCATCCTGTGTGCTACACATCTCAGTATTATCCTGAGGTCTGTAATATCTGTTTTTAAGGACAAGCGTGGCTCCAGTTTTCTGCAGAAATCTTTGATATCAGCAAATTTGAGTGAGTTATGCTTCTGTGTTTCTGGGAAAGGACTAAAATTATCATGATAGTTATATCTCTGAACTTTTTTCCACTGTATTAGCCTTCAGATTTTCAACTTCACAGGAGAGTGGGGACTGATCTCTGTTATTTTATTTCTTATAATCAAATTTTATCTTGTTTACCTTTTAGTTAACTTTCTCTTACTAACCTTAAAAATGGCTGAGACTCAAAACACTATAACATGCTTGCATAAGTTTTTTTGAAAGGCAACTGACATAACCATGTTCAGTCCATTTTGTTGTAATATACTCTAAATTTCTAAAATAAATAATTTCTTCATCTAAATTATCAGAGTAATTTATGGCTACATTACTTGGGGAATGTTACCAATATTTTTTACTAATCTTTTCATCTGAGGCACTGAAATAAAGAGTCTCAAGAATTTTCATATTGAAAAAGAGCATGCTAAGCAGAGAAGTGCTTCTTGTAACAGAAAAAGACAGACACCATCCTGTGGCTGTGACTGAGATTCAAAAAAGCTGACATTTTGTGGTTATTACAGTCAGTTTAATTGACTTCATAAGATCCTTTCATCCTTAAAATGCTGTCAACGTGGATGCAGTCTCCACTCTTACTCCTAATGCGTGTTTTATGCCAGTTCATCTCCTCTCTGAGCCTTTGGATCCTTGCCTTCAGAATATGGGCACTCCATGTCTGATTTTAAAATTCCATGTGGAAGTAAACGTGGTAAGCTTTTAAAGTTTCATGCCTTCCGTTTTCATTGTTGACTTTCACTTCTAATCTCTACCATGGTCAACGGCATGCCTTTCTCTCTGTCATCTTTCCCTATGTCATTTCTGGAGTCAGTCTGGTAGATTAAAGTAGTCAAGGCCATCTGCGGATTCCATCATCTAGAGATGATTTCAAGCAAGTCGGGTTGCTTGAATCCTCTTGAATGTTCTGAATAAGCATCTCCCTGATAAAGCAGGAAGTGTTCCTTGTGCAGCTTAGCAGTCAGGGGAGGATGGACACAGCAGCTTCCTTGTTGGTGCTCCATTAAAGACGTGCATGCCTGTGGGACGGGGGGGGGGGGGGGGGGGGGGGGGGGGGGGGGGGGGGGGGGGGGGGGGGGGGGAGTCCTATGAACTGCTGCTGCTTTCCTCTCCCCTCCCCCATCTCCCAGGTATAGTCAAAAGACAGTGATGAGCAGAGTCTATTTCTGGAAAGTGTAGGTAACTCCAGGTTTGAAGGAAGACTTCTTTTTCAGTGGCATTGGATTGCCTCATGATTTGCGATAATCAATTTTATAATTGTTGTTGATTTACTGGCTCAGCTCATGAATAATGCCCCAGATTTAGACTAGTATGGCAAAAGGATTTGAATCAGGTAGTGCTTTTGTCCCTTGGAACATTTGTCTTGCTTGACTGTTCTGGACTTCCGCCAACTGCCAGAAATGCATTTTTTTTTTCCCCTGCTGTATGTGTATAGTAGAATATGTGTCACCTAAGTGTCACTAGGGGAGTTTCCAGCTCATTGTTAGCGTACCTTTTTACCATTAGAAAGACTGAGAATGGGTGACTGTCTCTCCTTTCCACTAAGAATCTGGGCGAAGGGAGGAGGGGGTCCCATTACTATAAATATTATTTTCATCATAGCCTACCTTCTGGATTCTAAATGAGAGGAACACCTTTGGCTGCTGTGGAAACTCTGTAATACTCGATGGCTTGTTACATTTTCATTATTGTATGTACATTAATTTGATACAATAGCTCTGTTGCTAGGAGAAGCATCAGAAAGGAAAGGCTGAGTGCACACTGCCTGTGTGACAGAAGTCAGGAAAGTCTGCAGAACTTGCTGTCCTCACAGGGAGTTTATAGTTCTGCTAGCTGGGCTGAAAACCTCAATTCTCAAATCCAGCCACTATTCCCCCAGCATATGTGGTGTGATATTTTGATGCTTGCTTACTCTATCATCTGTTTAATTAACTTGAGAGACTGAAAGGATTTGAAAGCCCTCAGCGCCAGTGTGGTCAAGAGCTCTGAGACTCAAAATGTTCATGCTTGGTACTCTTGAGAACAGAATGCATGGACTTGTGTTGATGCATTAAAACCGTTTAAAAAATACTAGATGCGGGGCTGGAGAGATGGCTCAGCGGTTAAGAGCACCGTCTGCTCTTCCAGAGGACCCGGGTTCGATTCCCAGCACCCACATGGCAGCTAACAACTGTCTGTAGTTCCAGTTCCAGGCAAATACCAAGGCAAATAAATAAATAAACAAATAAAGTTTAAAAAAAAAAAAAAATACTAGATGCTTCTATGTTGGGCTTTTTTTTTTCATTTCTATGATTATTTGTGCTGATTTGATGCAGTCTTTGTCTTCATGAAACACATCCTACCATTATATATTTCCCTGGGTAAGAGAGTATCTCCCTGACACACACACAGTACATATTGTTCAAAATGCACATGAAGCAGGAAGAATAGGCTGATGTCTAGAGAGGGCCAGGTCCTGAGCAAGGTTAAGAAACTAGGCAGTTTGTAGTGTTACACACTACATGATGACAGTTGAAGATACACTGATACTTATGTCCTCCTGAGCAAGGATTGTAAGAGCTGTGTTATATGGCCTAACACTGCCTTTTTTCCTAAGAAAATTAAAGGTTTAGTTAGTTGCCCTAGAAGAATAATATTAGTTTTCTGATCTCAGTTTTAGCTTACTAAAAAAAACAAACTTTTTCCTGCCCTAGAGCAGGAGTAGACTCAGTTTCCAAGCTAACACGTGTATATGTGTTGGTGAGTGCTATACAGGAGGAAGCATTGAGTCGACTAGAATGTTCTGGGAACTGTTGTTTGGCAGTATTTATCCTATAAAGGTCACATGAGTAGCACATCTGTGTCATATTTTCAAAAATTACAGATTCTTATGTGGTTATTTGCTTAGTTTCCTCTGGACTTTTTATCCAAAGCAAAAGGCAAAGGAATTTCTATTTGTATCCCCTGCTTTCCAGTGATTATTTCCATCTTTTCTCCACCAGGACACTCAGAAGGCGAAGCAGTTCCTGCCCTTTCTTCAGCGAGCAGGCCGCTCTGAGGCTGTGGTGGAGTATGTCTTCAGCGGTTCCCGCCTCAAGCTCTATTTGCCTAAGGAAACCTGCCTCATCACCTTCCTGCTGGCAGGTGAGTCTGTGCCACAAGTGATCCCAGTGTCCTTCCTGGAAGCTGACCCTTCCCTGTAGCCACCAGCCCTCCCATCCTTCCTCCACCCTACCAAACACAGGACTTTGGAGAATAGTTTGAAAGATAGCACAGAACCTCATCCTACTTAGATGGAGGGGATAGAAAGCAAACAAGAGAATTCTTGTAGTTGGCATCAGCCATGGAAGGCCGCCTGCTTCTGCCATGTCAGCAGTAGGTAGGCCTCAGGAGGCCTCTCCAAGGGCCCTACCTTGGAGTTTCCTGGTGATACCACTTGCTGCTTCTTTTTCTTCTATTCCAATGTCATTGGGATCCCAGTCCTTGAGGCACGGCTGGCCGTGACACTGCTTTTACAGGCCCCTTCATCTGCAGTATCTCCTGTTGGCTGAGGGTGCCATGCTGGTGAGCGAGTCCTCCTCCTTTCCTTGCCATCTAATCAGTCACCTCACGTAGCCTGCCTTGCTGGGTTGCTTAATGTTTTCTCAGCTAGTGAGACTATGTGAACTGTGCTTTTTCAACAACTTACACTTATGTATTCAGGGAATAAACTGCTTTATTTCTTCGCTGCTGGCAAATAATAAAGATATTTATTTCTAGTCAGCCCTTGCAGAAACTGTGGTCTTTGAAGGAAGCCTGTCATTTCATCCTTCCACCCCTCACACACATCCATCCACTCACAAAGGACACGTGCCGTCATGCTCCCCAGATGCACGATGTTGCCTTTCTGTTAGTGTCCTGTTGCCTCAGCATTTCAGTTGAATTCTTGAATAGAATTTGCTGTGGTAGAAGAGAAGCAAGAGCCTTGCTTTCTATCTGTGTGTTGCCAGATTCCCTTGGCCCCTTTTTCCTGGAAGGTACTGAGAACTTCTCATCTGTATAAGGGGCCCCCTCGGCCCCAGCTAAAAGGGTTGATTTATGTGCAATAAGCCACTCCCTGAACACCGGGCTGTGCAGCTCACTGCTTCTCCTTGACTGCCCTTGACAGGTACCTCACAAGTTTTTACCAGTTGGATGGTAGCTCCCCAGCTCTGTTGGTTTTCTGAAAGGCCCAAATTAAGTATGAGTCTGTGCTCAGGGGCAGTTGTGGAAAGGAGGCTGGAACCAGATCCACATTGACTGCAGGGCTCTGCTTGTGTTTCTGCTGATGGCAGTTATAGTGAAGTGGAAGCGGCGGGTGGTGCTAAGTCTGTGCCATTTGTGCCCTGGGCGTGCTGAAGACTTCTGTAGCTGAAAGGTTTCTTGGCTGTGAATTCTTGTATTTAAGGTATGTATTCAGCTCATTCTCTGTTCTACCCAAAAAACAAAAGCAGCCTCTTGGCAGTATGAAGTTAAGTCCAGGATGAAAAATAGAAAAAGTCTGATTGTTTCCCAGAAACCTTCAGATCCATGTGAAGAGAAGGACCACTAGCTTCTAAACTCAGCTCCTTAAATGGAACCTAATCAAGGTGTGTGCATAGTAAGAGAGTTCCTGCAGGATGCTACTTATTAAACCTTGTTTAAAAGGAAGCCATGTTACTGCCTGACTCTGTCAACCAGTGCCTCTATAGACTTGGCATTGTCCTAATCATCCTAGTTTCAAGACATTGCCTAAGTTGACTCTCAGTTTGAAAGGTAAATTACATGGCAGCAAATATAAAAAATATAACTACAAACATTTAGGAGGTAGACTAATGGAAGATGTCTAGATGTCATTGATTTTTAGGATGCTTATAGTGGAGAAAGTCAAGTCTTCTAGGATTGAGCCTCCGAGTAGATTATGAAGGTCATTGTCAAAACCAACACAGTGAGAGGAACTGGTTAGATGAATGGGTTAATTGGTTTGGTCTTGTGAGTGTTATATTTATAGTTTCCATGGAAAAGTTTAAGCTCATCAGAGGAACCTGGGCAGATGCTCAGGTCAGGGAGTATTTAGCAAGTATGGAGTACTTTAGGCTCTTTGTATGCCTCCAAAACAGCTTTAGGAGTGGTTTATTCCACTCTGTATGTGAAGTACAGAACCCAGGAACTAAGGAAGGACTCCTATGCAAGCAGAGAAGATACAGGCCAGGGAGAAACAAAAGACCATGGAGCATACTCCTCGTGCCACTAAGGGAACAAAGATCTCTGGGGAGCCAGCACTGTCAGGATCCACATAAAAGAGCAAGTGTACAATACTGAAATAATTGTGTACTGTTTATCAATCAGAAAGTCACAGGTGACCTTTGTAAGTATATTTTCATCAGACTTTCAACCAAAGGCAGATTCCAGATGTTTGAAAAATATACCCATAGCTGCTGAAAATTAGCAAACTTACCAGATAGAGATTGATAAAGTCAGAAATCTAATAGAGAATGAAAACTAGTGCATAAAAATGAGAGCTGTCTGGGTAACATGGAAAAGGTTTGTCGGCATCTTGGGTACTTCTAAAATTGATGCGTGCTTTTGAATCATGAAGGTGGTGTGTTAGAGCTGGAAAGCTGTCGAGTATAGCCATTGTTTTTCTTAACCCAGTTACAGAATGACTTGACAAAATCTTCATATGAAAAAAATGAAGTAGCCAGCATGCTGTTAAAAGCCTGCAATCACAGTACTAAGTAAGTGGTGACAGTAATGATCAAAAGGGTGGGGCCAGCCTCTGCTGAACTTGAGGCCCACCTGGATGAAGTGCTGTCACCAAGGAGGGACATGCAGGGATGAGGAGGTTGGACAAAAAGCCTAGGGAATGTGCAGTTTAAAATGTTGACGAGCCTTGTTGAAATTTCCGAGAACTGGAGGAGATTGTAGAAGGATAAGGAAGAGCACAGTGACCTGGAGGAGATGTGAGCTGGCCAGAACAGGGGCGCGTGAGAGCGTGAGAGTCTGCTTGGAGAGGCCACTGTGACAATGCAGTGAGCATAGGAAGCACAGACCTGGAAACCTGCACTGTGACTGTTTACTTAGAACACTCTATTCTCATGGTAGAGCTCAAAGATAGGTGTCATTTGCATTCGACACCATATAAAGTGACATTGCAGAAATGGCCTCTTTGCATTGCAGTTCTCAAGAAAAGTCAAGACATTTGTTGAGATCAGCCCCCTCCTTGCTGCTCTCATTAATCCCAGCCTCTTGGAGAGCCCTTCTTACTTGAAGGTGGGGTGGACACTTTCCATTTTTATGTGGCCTTTTTTGGGCAGACGGCCCCACAGCTTGATAGGGAGTGTCATTTGGCCCGAGCCAGCTGGCCTCTCTGTCACGGTTCCTGCACCCCTGTACATGAAGTGATTGTTTAGTCAGATGGGATAGCAGGTGGGGCTAGCTGCAGCTAACAGGTCAGCGCCTCCTCACAGCTCTTGCCCTTCAGTCCTTTCAGCACCTGCCTTAGGTTTGCTCAGCGAGCAGATGACCTTAGCCCATCAGAGCTGAGAGTCTCCAAGGTCCCTAAGCCTGCTGCTGTGGCCTCCTGTGCACACTTGTTTTGGTGTTGGAGGCAAATCTGCTCTGCTCCTGCCCTGAGTTAGCAGGAAGCTGAGAATACCCCCTCCCCTGCAGCTTGTATTTGTTTATGGCATCCTTTAGGAAGCTGCATGTGTACCTTCTGTAGGAACAAAACAGCTTACCCTTACTCTTTGATTTCAGGTTATGTTCATTCGCCATGTGTGTTGAGCTTTATTTTGCTATCTTGTCTAAGGTAGACTGAAACATATATTTGTAAATCGTGTGCCTCTTGATTCATATTTTTGTGAACATGGAGTGCATGTCCTACTATTGCCGTGACCTTTGTGTGAAGTTTTCTCAGTGTGAATCACCTAATACCTTTTGGGCCATGCTTCTCCTTGTGATTATAGCTCCCTCCTGGTGATACACTCTGACTAGGGAGGCACGGAAGTTCTAGGTGTCTGCATTTTAATGAGTGACAGTGGGTTTGTTTGTGATGAGTAAAGTTGTGGCTGGCTGTCTGTCCTTCCACCTTGGATGTCTTTGGATGGTGTTTCATTCCCTTCCCTCACTTTGAAGCCGTTTCTCCAGCCTGTTGTAATCGGAATATCAACTGCTTATTTCAATAGACCAGAAACTTGTAATGAGGGGAAGTCAGGGGAAGAAGGTAAACAGGAGTATCCTCATCTCCGGCCCAGGAATGGTGGATCCCCATTGATTACCAGTGCCTAACCAAATTACACAATTAAAGCCAATGTATGTTTAAGTGAGAAATCCCATTCTGCTATCACAGAGGTGCTAATGAATCAGGCTGTTACTGTGGTTGTGTTTGCTGGGCTTCTATCCTTAATTAAGCAATTACAGGGTCTGCTGATACTTATGAATTCCTTTCAGATGCTTTAATTGAATTGCAACTTAATGGATATTTGTGAAGTAGGGTGCTTTTTTCTCCAGGGACATCCCAGTTTGGATGTCTCCTTGCCTATGTGTTCTCAGTTGGGACCCATCATCTGAAATGGACAGCTTGACAAGAGGCTTTCCATAAGCTTCTAGCGCTTAAAATTTTCATAGCAAAGTTAGAGTTAAGTTCATCTTAGATCATCCTAGAAGATCAATCACTTCTAGGTAATAATTAATACAATCGGTTTGGGGAGCATTTGTGACAAGGCCAAGAATTTTTCACAAGTTTATTATAAAGAAGATATATACATTAACAAGATAGTTTATGCTCTCGAATAACTTTTAATCTTGTAGTGTAAACAGCAGTGTAAAAGCAAGGAATAATGAAATTAGAATTGTCAAACATATAAGCAGCACACCACAAGAATTGTCTTAGGTCCGTTTGGGTTGCTAGCATGAAATGCCTAAGCTAAGAATGGGTGATGCATAAAGGAAAGAAGTGGATTTGGGCTCTCGGTTCTGGAAGCCGGATCATTTACCATCCTGAAGGTGCCAGCAGCTCCTATCTTCTGGGGAGGACCTCCTGCTGCTTCAACTCAGTGGAAGAGCTGAAGGTCAAGTATATGAATAAAAGAGACAAAACTCAAGGACAGGGTCACTGTTAGCTTACTTCTACAATAAGTAGTCCATCCCTTAAAGTCTCTGCTCACAACACTGCCGCTGTACCAGTTAGATTTCAGCATGGATTTCACTGAGCATGGAGAGCCATCAGGGAAGAAAAACACAGGGTGGCAAACCGGATACAAAGCATAGCAAAAGTACGGAGGACAGAACCAGTAATTGAGGGTTGGGAAATATTCCACGGGAGGCAGCATCTGAGGATCCAAGAAGATGTGGACTTTGTATCAGTTCTCAGAAGAGTTCACTTAACAGATGTAGTAGTCATCATCACCTTTCTGTTTCTGTATTAGTACATAAACATCCTTCTTAAGGGCTTTCCTGCTATTGAGCTTCAGTGTTCTGGCCTGAGCTTGAAGTCTCTGCAGGTTCACCATTGGTCAGGAGAGTGAAAATGCAAACCTGATTTTGCACTGATTGACTGCCTCATAACTTATGAGACATTCAATGCATGATTATCTAATACTGTTTTCTATCCTCTGGCCACCCTCTTAGGAAGAAATGCATGATAAAGTTGTAGCTTTCTAGCAGGAAAGAATGTCTATACAGAAAAGGGAACAAATATTTTAAGGATAAGGTAGATAGGCTTGGTATATATCAGTAATCCCAGCACATGCAAGACTAAGGCAGGAAGATTGCCATAACAACAAAAAAATTAGGTAAGAGAAGCATATCTTAAATTACAAACCCATGAAAAGCACTTGGAGATTCTGAAACAGTGAGCAAGCATTGTGATACCCTTAGGAGACTAAGGCCATACTGCTCTGTAACCCAGAAGCTCTAAATTCAGAGATCGATGGGGCTGACTGCGGATTTGGGCCAAGGCAGACAGCCTGGTATGTGGTATTTTAATAGATCTGATCAGAAGAAAGAGACCTGATTAGTAAGAGCCTAGAAATGCCCATGTCTCTGGGTGAGCCATAGTTCAGGCCTGTGAGACATATGGAGTGTTTCGGGGGAAGAGAGCAAGGGTTATGATTTTTCAGTAGCCACTGCAAATCCTTTTTTTCAATTGATGCAAAGTAATAAAGTCATCAGTGAAAATGAAATTTGTTCAGCATAATTTAAGGCAACTGCCCTCGTAGCTAAAACATTTAAGGATTCCGACTACCAGCTTCCTTGCTGTTTTGATGAGACCAGCCTGCTTATCTTGGTATGATGTTGGTGATCAGGGTATGAGGGAGACAGCAAGGCCCTTCTGGCAGTTCTATGCTAACCTGTGTCAGCCAGGGCCTTCTTAGCTGAGGGTGAGATATCACAACCATAGTACCCTCTGTGGAGTGTTATCAGGCTTCTGAGGTCTCTAAGTCAGGTGTTTGGCCTACCCCATCTCATTTGGGTTCTGAGAAAGGAGGTGTTATATAACCCTCCCTTGGAAGGGGCCCTGGGAATGACTTTGTCTAGCCACTGAGACAGGTCTCTCTGACCTTTCCCCATCTGCAGAAGGCTGCCAGTGCTCTTTGTGCCTCCTACCTTGGTTTGCTGAGATAAAGGTGAACGTGGCTAGAAACAAGACCTGCTATCCGCAAGTAAATAAGAGCCTTGAGAATGAGCATTTTCCTTTTCAGATCTTCCTCCTTCCTTCCTGTTTTAGAAGGGTTCTCATTCTGAATCTTCTTGGGGCAGGGAAGGATGAAGAGGAAGTTTCTAGAAACCTAATAGGTCTCTTGGCATATATCCAGTGCTAGCACCCATCTCTGGTTATGTCCATTCCATTCAGTGGCTTTTTCAGAATATGTTTCAGTATAAGGTTGTTTGTTGTTTTCTTTTCTTTTCTTTTTTTTTTTTTTTAAAAAAAAAAAAAAAAAAAAAACTTTATTTACTTATTTATTTGCCTTGGTGTTTGCCTGGAACTGGAACTACAGACAGTTGTTAGCTGCCATGTGGGTGCTGGGAATCAAACCCGGGTCCTCTGGAAGAGCAGACGGTGCTCTTAACCACTGAGCCATCTCTCCAGCCCCTGTTGTTTTCTTTTCAACACCATCTTGTCAGTTTGCTGGCATTTTCCATTAGCCACTTAGTAGTACTGATGTAATAGCATCCTGTATTAGTCTACTGTCCACTAGCCCAGCCTTATAGGGAAATCTAGTTGGCCATAAGGGTTGTAGAAGCAGACCCTAGATACAAGACAGGGAGAGCAAAAGTGGTTTGGTGATTTAAAATGAAAGGGAGGGCTGGAGAGATGAAGGTTCAGCAGTCAAAAACACTTCTTTGCAGGAGACCCAGATTTGAATCTCAGCAATCGCATGACAGCTCACAACTATCTATAACTTCAGTCCCAGGAGATCTGACACCCTCTTCTAGCCTTCATGGGTACCAGGCAAACATGCTGCATGGCCCTATGTGTCAGGCAAAGCATCTATACACAAAAATTAATACATATCTTTAAGAGAAATGTTGTGACATCTTGTAAGCAGTCCAGGGGTGAACAGTATATACTACCTCTAAAATGTATCTTGGTAACTATGGGAACTACCTCTGACATCTTCTTCTCAAACCAATTTAAGTAGATTTTGCATCACTCATCTTTGCCCTTCTCCCCCAGGTCATGGCTTCTCCAACTGATAGGCTGGGTTTGAATGAAATTGTCCAGTGAGTGGGAACTGTACACTTAAGTTGTCTGTGGCGTGGGCCACCATGCACAGCCCTCCAGTAGGCCTTTAAGGCCTCCTGGAAGTGGGAAGCACACACCATTTTTGAGACCACTCAGGAGGCTCTGGGAGTTGTTCCTCATCTCAATGCAGTAGCAACCTTTCCAGATTCTGATACAGAGGTGCCAGACACAGGCCTCGTAGGTGCAAGAATGAGTGAGACACAGAAGTCCCGTCATATGTGGAAGGCATCTGAGAAAAATATATTCACCACTAGAGCTTTTTTCCATTTATTTCAATTACTTAGAAGTTTTGGAAAGTTTTAACCAGAGTTTCTTTTCTCTTTGTCTATGATATAATAAATGAAATATATGTCTCCCTGCAGGGATGGCTTACAGGCTTTAGAATGGGTTTTGGGAAAACGACTTCCTGTAGTCTTCCCTTCTGTGTATTGTAATGGTGCTGTACAATAGAATTTCTGCATAAACACTATGACCCTCCATGCATACCTTTACTGAATTCTCCCAGTCAGCAGACCATCAGAGAAGTCCCGTGTCCCTGCCCTTGTGTGCCTCCTTTTCCTGAGCCTTGTACATCTGCTAGTGATTTTTCTAGGGTTAATTTGGGTGTTTTTATTTTTAAATTGGAACATGGTGTCTGTCTCTCTGTGTGTGTTCTGGATGCAGCCCCTGTGCTAGGCATTTGGCTATTAACTCCACTGATACACCAGTTCACTCATTAGCATTTGCATTTTAAATTACAAGCTAGAGCAGACGACATTTATGCTATATTTGTACCATTGCCTTCTTCATGAATGATGTTGTATGTGCAGGGAATACAGAAATAACTCTTGTAGGGTCCTGATATATTTTAGTCTCTTTTTCAGCAAACTGCTATTTTCTTTTACTCTTGATTTTCATTGTTTAATAGGGATTTTTTTTTTAAATTCTTTTCCAAGTTTAGACTTACTCGTGAGTGCTACTGATTGGGAAATGCTAACAACAACCAACCCTCCATATCAAAATAGGCATATTGCGTACAGTGGCCATCTTTCCTGTTCACGTGGTATTTATTCCTTGTAAGCAGCCTGCTTTGATTTGAGAAGAGCAGAGTTTTCTCCTTCCTAGAGTAGTGGGTGGGAAGACATGGTAACAGATACTTGTTCTTGCTTGTATCTGTGCTAGTATCCTTCTTTTTAAAAAGGGATTAGTCAGTAGTTACTTGCTAACACCTGGTGTAGCTCAGCACTGCAGGCGAAGTAAAGGAAATAGTGGAGGCCTTCAAGGGGCTAACAGTTGTACTTCACAGTGCCAGCACAGCAGGAGGCCCCTCAAGATGAGAGGTTCCAGTGGTTAAATCCTCTTGCCCAGCTACTGCTCGTGGCAGATGAAAACTGCACAGTTGTGGACTGTAGACCTGTGACCAGCACCCTTCCCAGGCACCCTACCCCCAACTGAGTGTTTGCTGAGTGAGGGCCGAAAAGCAAGCCCTGGCTAATAGGCCTGCACCCAAATTGTTGTACTTTCCTATGAGACACACACACACACACACACACACACACACACACACACACACGTTTAAAATAACAAGGGGTTTACAACTTCATACTGAAAGTAGAGGTACATTTTTGGGTGGGCAGTCAAAATTCAGGGCAGTCAAAAACACAGGGCAGGTGATATAAATTATTTTCCTTCCTTCTTTGTAAAGATTTTTTTCTTTTCAGATAGTGATTTTGCTAACTAATTCTTGAATAAATGACATGAAGAGCTACCATTCTGACGCTGGTGATCCACATACATGTAATTCATCAACTCAGACAGAACCTGAGGATGTACATTTCTGCATATTACCTAGCATGTGCAAGCTCAGTCCCTAGCACTGATTTTCAAAAATAAAATAAAATCTTGACCCTTTAATATGCTATTGCTCCATATAATATCTCATATACTAAGCAATAAATTATATGGCACAGGCAGATAGCATCCTAAGCCTTTTTTCATAATGATCTGCCTCCTGCTATGAGCTTGAACTTCCGATACATACTGCCACATCCTACTTATTTATATTCCTTGAAAGGATAGATCTAGTAGCATGAAGGGCTGGGGTTTGTAGCTTTTGTTTCTTCAATATAGTAGCATTTGAGCTGTATTGCTTTCCTAAATTCTACTTCACATATTTGATGCAGGCTTCTGTATGTGTTCTAATTGCATTAGTCTCCTAATAATAACATCTTACCTGGGCTGTACCAATTCAGAATTCTCCCTAAGAGATCTACACCCAGCCTGCCAGATAGATAGTGAAGTCAGATCACCATATGGGCTCCAAAGTGAAGGTTCCTTCCACTTACATATCACAGTTCTGCCTGGGCTGATTTCTACCACACACCTTTTACATTAGTTCATTCTGTAAACAAAGCACACGTGAAGTTCCTTTTAAGGCTTGATAGACAATGGACACACAGTAGCTTTGGTGATAAGTGCTTGACTAGCATGCAGAACACTCTGAACACATAAACTGTGCTTGGTGGTTCATGCCTGTAACTCCAGCATTCTAGCTGAAGACAGAAAGATCTGAAATTCCTATCATCCTTGACTACATAGAAGGTTAAAAATGCCCAGCCTGAACTACATGAGACCCTGTCTTAAAGCATTGAAAAAATAAATAAAAAGTAGATGGACAAGATAAAATTAACATGGAATTGTTTCATACCTCTGTATGTTGTTTGTGGAAAAGTCCTTTTGGGTATATTCACTGTGTGTTACCCATGAAGCCAAGTTCTAATGCAGGCATTCTGTGCTCAGTCTCTAACTTCCTTTGGTTTCTGTGCTTGTTTTTTGTTGTCGCTATTCTCTGGAAAGTATACTGTTCCTTGCAGGGTAGTCTACATATCAAAGAATGATGATTGGTCTCCAGAGATTTCCAAGTCTCAGGCAGGGCAGAAGACATGTTGGTTAGTGTCTTGGGTTGGCAGTGGCATCTAGATAGCACTCTGCATGTCCATTCAGTAAGATACACAAATGCTACTTCAGGTGCTGATGAAAGCAGATGAGGCAGATAGCTCGTCAAAGAGCCTGCAATTATGTAGCCTAACGTCTCTCTTACATTGGCTGTTCAGTTGAAGTGCTGGTTGCCAGTCATTCCCCATCCTGCTGAGTTGGTTCTGGGAGGAGAGAGAATGTGCCTTAACTATGTCTCCACAGTCTCACCAGACATCCAGCCCTCTAGGTTCTCTGTGCCTGCCTCTACTATATTCTGCCTTCCGACAGAAACTTTGAATTAAGTAGGTTAGGAATAAACTGCTTGACTGCGTCTGTGCAGATAGCTTCTCTCACCAGCTATCGAAAATGCTCTTTGAAATACACGGGAGCCCTTTGTAAGCTGCTTTATAAGCTGTGAAGTCCATTGTTGCTGCTCTCTGCAGCCAGCATGGCTCTACCCTAAGTAATGTCTCCTTGGCTTGTGGCCAGCACTCGGTATTGCAAACTCTAGTAAGCAGGAAAGCCGCCCACCAGAGTCACTAGCAGCTGTTGCAGGTTGGAGGATTTGCAGAAATTGAGATTGCTGTTCCCAGATATTGGCACTTGCCTGGTGATGAATGACCGAGTCTGTGCAAGGGGACTCTGTATGCTTTCCTTCAGCCTTTTCTTCTCAGCCCTCTATTGTGGCACCCTCTCAATAGCCTCGTTGTGGAGGAGGGCCGCTAAATGCTGGAGTGAGTAGCCTGCCTCTGCCTCCATTCCCTCCTTCACTTGGCCTGAACTGAGACATTAATAATAGCTCTTTGATCCCCTGATCTGAAATTCTTGAGGCAGGAATTTCAGGGGACACAACACAAATACCAAGAGTTAATTCAACCTCAAGAAGGAAGAGAAATAAACGTCACCTGAAAGAGTCTAAAATGAATTCAGCTTTGATCACTCTGGGGCTCTTTCCTAACCCACCCATCACCACTAGAATAACCTGGGAGGTTAAGTCTCAAGACCTGCAGAGGTCTGCTCTTATAAAAGTCATTAGTGGATAGTGTGTTTCTTTATGATTTGAAAGCCTAAGAGTAAAATTCTTATAGGGGCAGTCAGTGCCACTCTAATTTTTTATCACATGTATTCATGCATATTTACTCATGCATGTGCTGAAGCAAGTGTTAGGATGCCATCTTTCTAGAGATCAGACCAAGGCGTAGATGACCTTAGTTAAGGCATATTTTAACTCCTGGCTCCAATCTCTGCCATCCCCTTTTCACATCACTCTGTTTGATTTCAGTACATAAGATGCTTGAAGACAGATACTGCTTCTCTTGTCACTACCTAGTCTACCACAGCAGTGCATAGAATAGTGCTTGGACTTGAATGAATGAATACGCTGATTGGGAGGGGGATGCATTTTAATATCTAAAAATTCAGAAAATCAATTATCCCTCCTGTGTTTCCACAGAGTGGTAAAGCTATGATAGTTCTGATGGCTAAGAGACCAAATTGGGTGTCTCTCAAGAAAACCAGAATAACTGGGGTTTTTCCCAAAGTTACAGAGTCCTGAACAGGTACATTAGCCTCTATTTTTTTCGTAGAATAAGTGGGTTGAATTTGAATTTCTCTCATTCATTACTGTTCTGATATTCTAATAATAGCTTTTGCTTGGTGATTATTTACTGTAGTTGTAGATTTAGCTTCAATCAAAGCCTTCTGAGGTCATTGACATTACAATCTCTATTTTACAAATGAGGAAACTGAGTTATAGAAAAGTATATTATTAACCTGCTGACAAACAGTACAAGATTTTCTTAATCTTGCCTTGTAAGTCTTCCTTTGAAATATAGTTCCTATATTTGCAGTGACACAGTCACCCACATCTTACTCTTTTGTCTTAAATATTCTAATATTTCTGCAGACAGCAAGGAGTTTCCCAGTCTTGCATCTCCCTGGCTGGAAACCAACCCAATAACACCTTTCTCGTGGCCTAACCAAAGCAAAGTTTAGAAAGGGGATGTTAATACTCGTCCTCTTGGGAAATATAGTAATGGGGTTATAAGTTTTTAGCTATCATTTGGGAGTTAGATTTGTTTTCTTGGCCCAAGAGGTGACACCAATAAGAACATATATACTTAAAATGGAAGCATGGGTTGGACATGTGATTATGGGAAGAGCAGGTCAGACCTGTGGGGTGGCTTTATGAGCTGGGGTGTTTATGGACAAATTAAACTTTAGCCCTGAGTAAGCAAAGTCCTAAGCCAGTTATTACTGCCAGGACACTTCTAATGGGCCCTGTGCAACCCTTATAAATTATTCAGCTGCTTTACTAATAAAAGGCCAAGCAACTTGCCTGGTCCTGATGGTACTTAAGTAGATAGCTGAGTACAGGTTAGAGGGACAGAGGATTGATCTGCTGACCACTGGGGAACACTCCTCTTTGGTTTGGCAGTAAAGGGTTAAACATATGGGGAGAGTATGCATGAGATGGAGAGGAAATGTTAGCATTAAAGCTGTTACTTTACAAGGGGCTCTCAGTGCTCTGAGCTGTCCCAGCAGCTCGCCCACAGTGCATGGCTATTGCCTGACACCTACAATATGGTTTTAAATCATCCAGAGCTGTGTTTCCCTATAAATCCTGTGCCTTTTCATTTTGATAGGATATCAAGTTACAAAAGCAGAACAAAGTTTCTTCATTTCTTCATTATTGTATTGTTAACACACTGGCCCATTTGCCATCTGTGTTTATAGAGTCAGGAGAATTTGGTGTGATTGTCACTCACATATATAAAACAATGGTAAGAATTTTTTTGTTTTGTTTGTATGTTTTTCTGTCCATACTTCACTATTACCATGCCTATTCCAGCAGTTTTAGGCTTTTGTTAGCCCCAGGTTTTCACATGGGAGCAAGATCTGGAAATAATAATGCATGAAGAACATAGTTACCAGCTTGTCTAGAAGCTTGTGGATTGAGTGTGCATGTTCTGGATATTGACATGTGCTGCCACTAAATATGACAGAAGATTTATAATATTCATATTTCAATTAATAATGGTTTAGAAGTGTGCAAAATGATTACTTTACTTGCAAGTGTGTTTGGAGCCTATTGCCTAATGGCATTCCAGAAACACCTGGGATTTCCTGATGAATTTAAACATCTGGATTCTAAACTGCTGACAGCTATAGCTGACAAGAGAAATCTGAAGCTCAATGCTTCCCAGCATGACCTCTAAAACACATAAATAGAGGCCAGCAAAATGCCCAGATAAAATGCTTGGAACCCAAGTATGACCTCCCGAGCCCAACCCTCAAAACTCACGAGAATATTGAGGGTGAGAGCAAACTCCATGATGTGTTTTATGACCTCCACTTGTGCCCTTTATCCCTCAACACCCATTGCTCTTTGATTCTGTTGGGGAATGTAGGAAAACTGTTACTTTACATTGCAGCACTTGAAAAACAGCTAATTCCAAGGTATAAGATAGGTGAGAGATGAATTAGATATTTTTATAGGAAAGTTCAGTGGATAAGAAAATGATGATTATGTTTCTTGTTCACATAATGCTGCTTGCTTACAGCTACATACAACACACACACATGTCTTTCCCTGTGGGCAGTTCTCATTGACTGTGCTTTTTTAGGCTCTGTCCCCCAAATCACTGAGGACAGGTTATAGCCGGAGTTGTGTCGCTTTGTATTGTATTAAGTTGTAGCTGATGCTCTTACCTCAAGACCATGGTTTACTGCTCTCCGTACTCTGAAATCAAGTCAGCTGATCAGTAAATTGAGTTGATTAAATTTTCACCCTGGCATAAATGTAATCTGTATGAGTAGGAGATGACAGTTTCAAAGACTGCCTGTATCTTCCCTTGGTTCATCAGATAATCACTCTAATTGGATGACAGAGCTCAGTTTTAAAGTGTCCTGAGCTCAAAGGTGAGCTAGCCAAGGGCTAATGCTAATGTCATCGATTCAGTTCCTCAGAAGAGCAATTAGGGCCCTAATGAGATGAGGACCAAGAGCTTCTGGTCTGGCACCAAGAGAAGTTGAGAAGCTGTGTTGAATTTTCTTATCAGCATCTCTGAGGCAAGCCAATTGCTTAGGTGCATCCTTTGATCCTGTCTCCAAAATGTGCTCCTTCTCCACTATAGCCCACCCTCCTTCATTGCCTACTTTGCTTGCTGGGATTACAGCTTTGTGGTGCTATCAGTTTTATCTGTATTAGAAACAAGCAAAGAATAATCTCAGTGATGAAACAAAGCAAAAGAAGTTAAGCAAGGCAATTGCTTTTCTGAGAAAAAGGAACCAAACCCAGCGAGCAAGCACACTGAGCAAGAACTTCCTTCCCTTTGATTTTTATGCCAGTGCACATGGTAATGGTGTTTCCTGCACTGACTGGTGTCCAGCCTCAAGGTCTCTGCAGGTTGTGGTGGTACACACCTGTAATGTCTTATGAGGTAGAGACAAGTGAATGTTTGTGAGTTCAAGGACAGCTGGGCCTACATTTAAAAAAATCAAAAAATGGCTCAAAGCAAAGAGATGGGAAGGTTGGCTGCTCCAGGCCATCAAGTTGTAGTGAGTAGGCCATAAACCCAGAAGGAAGAGTGTGTGTGGAATGCTGGCCTTTACTGAGCAGACTTTTTTTTTCCTATCAAAGGGAACTAGCTCAGGAAGAGCCAGATAATGTTAGGAGTCTGTCCTAGCCCTAAAGCCACATCTTGCCAATGGTCTGGCCCCAGCCTGAATTCTGAAGACAAGCTTCATCGTCTGAAGGATTCCCACCACTGACCCTTCTCTCTTTTGTCCTTCCTCTTCCTCACCCTGCTGCCATCCTAGCTGCCTTTCTCTCCCCTCTCTCCTCCCCTTTCTCTCTCTTCATGATAATTAAGTCTTTCTATTTAGAACCAGTCTAAGGGTCTCCTGTCCATGCCACCTCCCACTACACACACTGGGCCAGGTCTCTATCACATCCACTGCCACACCCAGTAAACTCATCATATCAGATCGCAACACCAATGTTCCACACACTCTGAGTTTTGTTTTGGGAGGTTTTGTTGTTTTTCATTTTTCTTTTCTTTTTTTAAAGACAGTTTCTCTGCTTAGCCTTGGCTGTCCAGGAACTTTCTCTGTTAGCCAGGTTGGCCTTGAACTCAAATCTGCCTGCTTCTGAGTCCTGGCATTAGAGGTGTGTATGACCTGCTGACTGAGTTTTGGTTTTCTTTATCTTTAAGGCTTTAGATTTAAAAACATGTAACCTAAGAAAGAAGGAAGTTTAAAATTCTGTTAGAATGCTGTTTCACCCACTTTACATATACAGTATATTAAGGATTAAGGGTTTACTTTTAACAGCAGCCCAATTAGTAATTGCCAATACTGCTATTTGCATTGTGGAACTAACAGTTGCCATGAGAACCTTAACTTTCACATTCCCTGACTCATTTTAGAGGAACAGTGCAGTTGTGAGGAGATTTGACGTGGAGGAATGAGAAGACAGAGAGTCAGCAGTGAAATGAATCCCTGCTCTCTTAAATCACTTGGGAGTGCTAAACCCTGTTCATTCAGCTTTCCTGCCTCCTGCTACTTTGTTTCCTCTAAATTCCTAACAGGAAGTAAAATAGTTTGACCTTTATTTGCATCAAACTTAAGCAGTTCAAGTTCAATACTTAGCTGGGAGATTGCCTCTAATGAGCCAAGTTTAAAGTGGATGCCTTTTAATCTCTTAATGTTTGCATGGAGATGAGAGGTGCCTACACAGTAAGAGAGTGCATTTACAACTTTAACTGTTACATTTAAAACAGAATCACTCCTCCCTGCAGCATTGCAGAGCAACAACAACCACAGAAAAAATCTGCATGTGTTTCTTTTACTGTTGTTGTTTAGGGGGGCAAAAAGCATCTTACCCACAGCATGTGCCTGTAAGTGAAATCTTGAATTAGGACCACACCACCATTGGACACTCAGGAGTAATTGCACTTTTCAACATCTTGTTCTGTATTCAGCTCCAGCTCCCTGTCCTCCTCCTGACCTCCCTCCCATATCAGGATTTGGCCCCAGCACAGGGTTAAGTGCAGGTTAGGTCCTCCAAAGGAGGACAAGGTGCTTCTCTTAGCCTTTGTCAGCGCTAATGCCAGCTGTGTTCAGTACTCCATCATTTTGGTTTTCTTCTGTCCCTTGTTATTTAATGGGCTGCCTTTTATGCTGAATAGAAGATAAAGAGACGATTCCCTCCCCCTTCTCTCTAATTCTTTTCCTCTGCTGTGCTTGAACGACAAATGGAATGCTGAGTGAGGACTTCGTGGTATATTGTGGGGTGAAAGCTTGGAGAGGTTGGTCACCAGAAAGGCCCCAGAATGAAACCTCTTAGGCCTGTCTATTCTGTGTGTCAAGGAGTAGGGTGTTGCTAACACATTTCCAGCAATGTGAGTATTCATGGCTTTGAGTTGAAAGCAGATATCTAGCCTTCCCTCCCTGGCTCCTCTTTCTTTCTCTAGATTTGGACTAATGAAACATTGCACACACACACACACACACACACACACACACACACATTGATGAGTCTGCCCACTCACAGTAGTTCAAGTTTGGACTTTGACACTTATCTTTAGTTTCCATATTAAAGAAATAGACACTCTTTGCAAAGCATTCTGGTGTGGGCTGTCATTCTGACCACATTTTGCTGAGCTGTGATAGATGTTTTTCTTCCTTGAGGTCTATAATCAGGTTGTCGGTGGGGAACAACAGAATTCACCCATTAGACTACCACACACTGGCAATGTCAGGTGTGGCAGTGGTCTGCTGATTCTCAGATGCATTTAAGATTACAGGCACTTCTGGGGCTGGAGAGATGGCTCAGCGGTTAAGAGCACCATCTGCTCTTCCAGAGGACCCGGGTTCGATTCCCAGCACCCACATGGCAGCTAACAACTGTCTGTAGTTCCAGTTCCAGGCAAAACACCAAGGCATCTAAATAAATAAATAAATAAATAAATAAATAAATAAATAAAACGTGTTAAAAAAAAAAAAAGATTACAGGCACTTAAAAGAATCTGGCCAGTTATGGTGGATATTAGCAAAGAATCCAAAGATAGTAAATGTTTGCAAAGATGTGAAGAAATTGGAACTCTTGTGAATTGTTGGTATAATTGTAAAATATTCCTGCTACTGTGGGAAACAATATAGAGATTCTTCAAATTTTGGATACCTTTTTTCAAAAAGTAGGGTCTCATACTGCTAGCTCAGGCTCACTTTGTAGCCCAAGCTGACCTTCAAGCTGTGGCAGTCCTTCTGTGTCCAAGTCACAAGTGTGCACTACCACATCCATCAGATTCCTCAAAAACCTCAAACATAGACCTCTCATTATAATCTGTTAGTCAGATTTCAGGGTATATACCCAAGAAATACAATCAACATCTCAAGAAATATTTGTACCCCATATCCATTATAGATTTGTTCACATTAGCCAAGACATGGATAAAGAAACCATAGTAGAGACATGTAAAGGAATGTTACATGGCCACCTACTAGATAAACCAGCCTTCAGATCATTATGTTGGATGAAAAACCAGTTGCCAGAGGACAAATACTACATCATGGGTGAGTTGCACTCAGCTCTCAGTTATTGGGGTGAATAGAGGTCTACATATCTAACTACACAGTGTCATGCCCATTGTTAACAATACTTACTACATTGTGTGTTTTCAAATGTGTTATGAGGGTAGCTCTCAAGGTAAACATTCAAGAGCTAGACATGGTGGTACCTATAGTCTCAGCACTCTAGAGGCTATAGCAGGATGGTCATAAGTTTAAGGCTGGCCTGTGTTATGTAGAGAGACCATGTCTAAAGGGGGGCATTGGATGAGTTTAAGGCTGAAGGATTCCTTATACAAAAATATGATAATTTGTTTGGAGCAGAATCTGTTGGCTACAGCTGGAGGTAGAAGTGTGGGATTAAATGGGTAAAGGCTTCCTGAGATGAGGGCTTTTATAATCTTGGTCTGGGTCTTCTAAAATAGTATAGGATCATCAGATAGCCCCAGGTACCACTGGAAAAGGAAGAGGCTACTTCCTCTAGCCAAGGATCCTTTATTATTATCATCATCATCATCCTCTCCCCGATTCGCATCTGAGCTTGTATGTAAAAAAATCTATGTTTGCCACTCTGAAGGAAGTAGCTTCTGCTGAACCTTTAGTCACTACTTATTTTCTGGCTCTTCTCCTATGGGTCCTTCTGACTCCTAGAGAATACTCTTTCCCATTGTCTGGGTGCCCAATGTTCTTCTTAGTTTTTTTAATCACTTACACATTGCTTATTTAATGTAAGCCTTTTCCAGCATACCTTAAATTCCTGGTATGTTGCTTGTGTTTGCTTCAAACCTAAGAGTACCTGGCTTGTAATCAATACTTAATAAGTATGTTCCAAGTAAGTGTAAATTTGCCTGTTTTTTTTATTGTTTAAAGCAAGGATCATACTAAATAGCCCAGACTGGCCGGGAACTTATGATTTACCTGACTGGCCTTTCAGATTACAGGCATGTACAACAGTGTCTAATATACCAAATTTTGAGGCTACCATTTTTTCAGTAGAAAATAGAGAACAAGGTCTGGACAGATATCTCAGCCAATAAAGGCTCTCAACCAACAAGAAAACAGGAAGCAAAAATGCTATCCATGTTCTTAACGGCTGGTTCATTGCTTGGCAGCTTTGGTCTTTGTGTCTTTTGTTTTGAGATAGGGTCTCACTATGAAGCCCTGGTTGAGTCCAGCCTGGCCTCAGACTAAGTGAGATCTACCTGCCTTTGCCTCGTAAGTGTTGGAAATAAAGGGCCTGCACCGTTATGCCCAGTCTTTGGTCTTGGTTTCTATTGGATAACCTTTCCTGAGTATTTTGGCTCAGAAGTTGTGTTTGTAGTACCAACGTGAGTTTCTAAGTCTCCAGGGACTGTTCTACCTGCAGGAAAGAAGACTAAATACAATAGAGATCATCACTGATTTCAAAGGGCACGAAGCAGCTGCACAGGGGGTAAATTGATGGGATCAGCTTGGGAACAGGAGCAAGCTAACTTGTGTGAAACTCTGAGCTTTAGAAGACAATTAAGAACTCTTAGGTTGGGCTGAAGAGATGGCTCAGGGTTAAGAGCACTGACTGTTCTTCCAGAGGACCTGAGTTCATTTTCCAGCATCCACATGGCAGCTAACAACTGTCTGTAATTCCAAGATCTGACACCCTTACACAGTTATACATGCAGGCAAAACACCAGTTCACATAAAATAAAAATAAATATTTTTTAAAAAAAGACCTCTTAGCTCTCTTGTGTTCCCTTGCCCCATGGCCTTAGCAGCCTCTGGAGATCCCCAGCAGGTCTGTCAGCCACTGAGGAAGGCAGCTCTGGTACATTTTATGGCTGTTTGCTGTAGCTTTCTGTGTTCATTTTTGACATGACAGTTTACAAAAATGTAGATTTATTTTCTGAAGTTGCTTATCAAACTTGAAAGTGTCAGATACCCGATATTTTGAGGCCAATAATTAGCTAGGACATTTTTATTCATGTAGATGCCTGTAAAACTTCCATTCTGTATTAACAGACTCTTGACCATTTTTCCTAGGCTGGGTGACTGTAGAACACTTTAAGAAAAGCAAACTGTTAGTAGGAAGGATGTGGTTGGAGTGAAGAGTTAGCAAGCCGCCCTACAGCCACAGTGTGCTTATGGGCGCAGGGTCACAGGGCGCTGTGTGGGTCTTCCTCCCCAGCGTGCACTCCAGCTCCCACTTCTTCTTATTTCATTTCTTCTTGCTTTTTGCCCTTAATACTTGCAGTTTTCTAGTTGAAAACAGAGGTACATAGGAAGGAGATGGGAGAGGCAGGGTGTTTCTGGGAATCAAAAATCATGGCTGTGTGTATATTTTGCACTCACTGTACCACAGCCAGAGTTCGATATTTGTGTGTGTCCTGAAGCAGTCTTAGGGCTCAGAGTCTTCAAATGGACTACTCCCTTCCTCAGCTAACTCCCACTGCTCCCTTAGTTGATGTTGTCATGGTACTGACTGGGCAGTAAAAAGAAGAGTCCCTCCAATGGAAAGGGTTTTTGGTGCACTGAAATCTTTTCCTTATCTATTCCATCTCCAAATTCTTTATACTTGGGTTGGAAGCTATTGGAAAACAGCTCTTGTTAGTTTTCATTTCTTCGGCAACTGCTTATGCGATCTGACAGTTGTCCGTCCCTCCTCTGGTCTCCCCTGCTGCTCCATTCATCTCAGCCTTTTCACTGTCCCACTCTTAAGCGGGGGGGGGGGGGGGGGGGGGGGGGGGGGGGGGGGGGCATGACCTGGGTTGACAGATTAATTTAATTAGTCAATGATTACAAGACAATTTATAAGTTCAGAATGAGCAACATTCAGGTTTCAGAAATAATAGTGACTTTAAAATAATGCTACTGTCTAGGCTTGGTGTGTAGCTCAGTAGCAGAGTGACTGCTCAGCATGCACAAGACCATGAGTTCAAAACTCAGTACCAGTAATAACACTCCATAGGCCAAGATGAACTGGCCAAGTACTAGAGACTGGAAGGGTCTTGGGATGGCTAGGCAAGAACTCTTCAGTGATGTGACCTAGCAATCACTTTTCTTTCCCACATTCCCTTTAGCAAGTCATTATTGATTATACACTATCCTAGAGACCTGACTACACAGGGCAGTCGGTACATTCAGTAAGTTAGCAGTAGGCTTTCTTATGGAGGTGTATGCTGCAGATCCTACTGTGCATATATGAACCTCTCCAGAATGCTGAGTGCAAACCTGATGCTGGGAGCCTTTGCTATTATAAGGTAAGGTGCTCTTCCCATTTCTGCCTGATTACATGGTTCTGCAAGTCTCTGAAACAGTTTGACAGAAACTTGGGTAAGGTCATCTGCTCCTTTTCTCTCCTATTTCCTCAGCTTTGAATGTTGCAGCCTTTCTCTCTGTGGAAGCTCAATCTTCTTCCATGTGACTACTCTCCAAGAGTTTTCTATTTGTGTTGGCAGAAGTTAGGACCTGGAGAGCAATATTTCTTGTGGATTAATTGTCAGAGTAATTATACTGTAAAATAATATGCATGATTGATACTTAATATATCCATCTCCAGGGAGCTGGAGAGCTTCATTGATCTGACAAGATGAGCCAGGTGGTTGTTTAGAAACAACTTGGTACAAAAAGCCAAGCTCTCCTGGTCATAAAGGCAAAGAGCAGCCGCCTTGATCATATAGGACACTATACCAAGACATCTTTCACTAGACACACTTCAGGAAGTTGCCTGTCTCTGGGAGGTGTGGTGCAGTAGATAACAGCCAGCAGCATGTCCTCTTGTTCCAAGACCACTGATTAGAACGAATCTCCCTAGACTACATAGGGGCATGCCAATGGAGTATTTCCTCCCTGCCCTTTTGCCACCCCCACCCCACCCCCGCACCAGTTTGAAGGTCACTGGCTCAAGAGCAAGCCTGATGGTTCTGGAACATCTCTTCTCCCTGCTGCTGCATGTAGCCTCTCAGTGTGGGTGGTGTCCACAGAAGGAGGATGCCTTATTTATTTTGGGTCTATGAGCTTGCGTAATGTGCCTATTTAACACTCTCCTAAAAGCGCCTTTTCAGCACATGAGCAAGTAACAAAGCCCACTAAATCCTGCCTCTTCTGGGCACAGTGGGCTGTTGAAGGTTGTTCCCGCCACTGAGTATTTATGGACAGGGGCTGGAGTTATGACATTTATCTCTGTTGCTCAGGGCACTGATATATATCTGCCTGCATCTCCCACAGAGAGCTGCACCTTATCTTGAGAGAGAGATGAGAGTGCACCCATAATTCATCTCAGCACCAGACTACCAGAGTGGAAAACCTGTTCACCTCCTAGCCATGGGCTCTGGGTAGGGATAGAGTATACATACAATGGAATCTTTGGTAGTAAAATTATCTAGGACGTAACATAGTAGGGTGAAAAAGGATGCAGTTCTTAACAGGCTTTCTTTTGGGTATCCTGTCTATACATACCTCCTGCATATTCTTTTTTTTTTTTTTTTTTTTTTTGAGTATCACAAAAGTTTATTTAGCAAAAAAGATTTCATATGAAAATGTACATGAGCCCAGTCAACAGTCCTTTGGGGAAGGCTGTAAACTCCTCTGCTGAACAGACATTGGTTAGACTCTTTCCAAGGCTTCTAACATGATGATGCTGTTTCCCCGGATGACCACCAAAACCGATGTTATTTTGTTGCCCACTAGTTGCCATCTCCACACACTCATCAATCACAAGATTCATAAAGGGATCAAAGCCCCGTAGTATTCCTTGTACATGTCTGCCACCATTTAACTTCAACAATAACTTCTTGTCCATAAATTTCTTCAGTTCGGGCGGGTGGGCCTTGCTCATGGCGACTCTTCAGCGGGCTCAATGGGAAGGAGCGGCCGGCATATTCTTAAGAATCCATGCATTTTGTAGAATCTGTTCCAACCCTGCTTCAGTCATGAGTGTCACTTCACTGGCCTATCTGTTCAACCTTTTGCAGAGTGTTTGTCTCACTGCAAATTCTGTATTTGTGGATGCCAACTGAATAGAAACCCATGGGTTAGCCCTGCTAGCTCTGTACCCAGTCTCCCCCATCATGGCTCTGCATGCTTCCTGAGATGAAGAGCTCAGATACTCTATTGTCCAGTTTCCCCACCATAGGTGGCGTGATATATCAGAAGGATGCATTAGACTACATCAGCAGTACCAGATAAGCACTCTCCTCTATAGGAGCAAGTATCAGGCAAGAGACTGTTTGTTAAATCACATTAGTTGATATAATGGGCATTTGAATACATGTAGGAGTGGGATATGGGTTGTCCATGTGTGACTCAATTGAAGAGTAGTCAAGAGAGTCTTGAGAGCAGTTTCTAGGTCTGCCACAGTTAACACAGGCCTGCTGCAGACTCCAAGGGTAAGCGCAATCACAGAAAAGGATAGACCATCCCCTGGTCACTCCACGCATAAGCACTTGTCTCAAGGATTGTAGTGACCTAGCTATAATCATGAGAGTGTATGCATATATATATATATATATGGCATAATTTCTTTTGTTTCCACACAGTTTTTTTTTTTTTTTTTTTTTTTTTTTTTTTTTTTTTTTTTTTTTTTTTTTTTTTTTTTTTTTTTTTTTTTTTTTTTTTTTCTCCTCACCATTCCAGGCCTGTGGAGGCAGAAAGTTGTGTCTCAGGCATGGTTTAGGATGTGGTGGGCATTTAATCCATAGTGACCATTTCTCTGAATAGGGAAATTTTGGGAGGCCTCACAGAAACCTAACATCTGTCAGCCTGTTCAGTAACCACCTACTTTCCCTAGAATATAAGTCCGAGGTGTTTTATTTTTTCTTAGAGGTATCTTGTCTTTGTAGCTTCTAAGCTATAGGACAGAGAAATGCAGTGTGTAGAGGCAACAGAGTGTCTTAGCCAAGGGAATTCTCAACTTCCTGGGGAACACATACCATGAGGGGTGAGACCAGTTGAATGACCAGACCACTGAGAGATGCTGCTGAATAGACCTCACTCCCCTCCTTCTTCTTCGGAAGCCACAGCTACCATCTGTTGATTGAAAACAGCCACTGATTTTAGTGGGAATCAGGGAAGCACTGGGCTTGAGGGCCTCTTTTCTTAGTCTTCACATCCTGATTCACAACAGAGAGAGAGAGAGGGAGAGAGAGCGCCAGCCTGTGGGGACCATTCTCTTCTAAACCACCACAGTAGAATACCTTAAAAGAACAAAAATGAAAGATCCTTCAGATTCAAATTTCAGTCCATCTACTAAAAACTTCATCTGTCTAGTCACGTGGTCTTTTCAACCCAGCGGTTTAGTATGGAATCCTTCTGAATTACTTCAGCAGGTACTCAGTGTTCACTAATGCTTTTACATGCTTTACAGTGAATGATTTTATACATGTAAGAATTCTGTTTTTATTTGAATTTTTATTCTTATGTTACTGAGGAAAGAGCCCAGTCATACATAGGCATGAATGGTGGCCCGGAAACACAAAAGTGAGATAAACCCTGACACTTTACATTTGAGTACAAAGGTAGCGGGGATATTAATAAATAGTAGAATCTTGCAGGGCTGGGATTCGAGTTTCCAGAAGAGGTCCAGACTTGTATGTGAAGCCATCTGAAAGCCCTTGGATAATCTGAAGGCCTGACTTCAGTTGATGCTTTGCCTTGCTTTCAGCTGGGCTTCTTCTGCTCAGAGTATCTGCTCATTCTCTGTGGAGCTCTGCCTGCTGCATTTGGAAAATAATCAAGTGGAGCTCTCCCTGACAGCAAGCATCTCCTTCCTTCCCTGGAGCCTCTGCAGAATGCAAAAATAAGGGCGAGCCGCAGAAGAGTAAATCTCCAGATAACGTGTTGGAGGCATTGGGTATGCGAATAGAGTAGAGCCAGGAACTCATCTGCTCTGGATTCTCCACATACAATGGAAATGTGGCCTGAAATGAGAGCTAAAAGTACTGAGATGGCGAGAGAGAGCATGCGGCATGCTAGTATGTTCACACATTACCGCCCTTGGTGCAGTTCTAAGGCAGTGTTCAATTAGCCAATTAATAAAAATGAATATGCCATTGGAAGCTACATTTGTGTGGGGCTTTTTGTTGCTGTTGTTAAATTGGCTAATTTAATACCAACCTAGGATGGTAGTGATGGTAATAGCAGCAGCCCACGAGTTCAGGAGAAGGTGGGGCAATTCTTTGGCAGAGCTTTCCCAGGCATTGCTGTGTGCCCTGTGTCTTCACTCTGAATAATATCTGATGGTACTAGCCCTCAGAACTCAGCAGTGTTTCCTGACGGATCTGCATGGGTCCTGGGGATGCCACATAGGCATTTTCCCCACACACTCTATGGCAGTCATTTTTCTTCCCACATGCATAGCTGTCTATATATTTATTCATCCTGGAATGGCATGCTAATGATGGCTTTCCATTCCAGGCATAGTAAAAGCTGGTTCTTACTCTGGCCTGCCTACCCCTCCTTGTGTTTCCTTTCTTGCTTTATCTTCTGTTCCTCCCATTATACTGTCTGTTTCTGAATTAAGACCTTTGCCCTTTGCACACTTTCCTCTGGATAATTCAGTTCTCCCATTTTGATCAGATGAAATATTTTCCACAAAATCTCCTCTATTCCTCTTTAGAATTGCAAAACAGCCCTTGTCATGCTTAACCCACCCCTCCCCCAAAATCTCCCCAGGAATTTCACCATCTAATATAGTATGTAAGAAAAGCAAATACTCTGAACTAAGTTCTAATGAACATGTAGAAAAATACTTGTTTGGAGTAGGTAGGACTTACTCAATACTTGCTGAATGAGTATTCAGTGCTCATTTTCTAATGCTGATATTTCAGTGTAGTCCCCAACGGGATGGAACTATGGAAAAGTATGTTATAAGTATAGGCTATTACTCCGTTCTTACTGATTGGAAAGCATCTCTTGCTTCCACTCATCTGTCTGTGCTCATCTAGGTGAGGAGGAGATGAAGAAGACTGCTGTCTTGACTGTTACCCATTTGTCCTGTGCAGTTGACTGGATGATAGAAGGGGCCCAATGATACCTCTGCTTTCACCACTTCTTTGTTGAGTTCATGGGACAATATCTAGGCCAGTAATACTATTGCTGACATAGACACTCTGTGTTCTTAGGCTTTAAAGCAGACTCTAAGTGATTTCCTAGTCATTGTGAACCTTGGCATTACTCTCCATACTTATCAAAAGTCATTAGTTGCAACAGCTAGAAATGACCCCAGCCGCACCCACACACACACTTTCTAACACTTAGGAAGTTGACACTATCCGTCCTTGTCTCTCCCCTCCCCTGTTTCCGTCCCCCTGTCCCTGCATAAGAACCACTCTTCTATAATAGAAAAAGAAAAACATTTCCTCACTGCCATCATCAAGAAAAGAGTGACATACACATTTTGTTGAGCAGAAAGGCCCTAGCTGAGGTTAATTAACAATGCGTAAATAGTGAATTCTAGTCAGTGAGGCTGTATGACTTTAAAAATTCATTTATGTTCTATAGCTCAGGGATATTTTGGCTAAGACAATAGACACTGAGCTGTATTAGCCATGGTCCTTCTATGTTGATCTGTAAAATAAAAATGGACCAGGTTCCATCTATGTTGAGATCTTCTCTGAGTGATACTTTAGTGGGACATTATGGCTAAAGTCTGAGTCTTTAAGGGATTATATCAGATGCCGCAGTATTACCATGAAATTGGCATGAAAAACCAACCTCTGAGTTTCAGGACTTGCCCATCATTGCCCTGGAACAGAGATGAAGCTGAGCAGAATTCCTGGGGAAGTTAGCTCTTTGGGAGGAGAGTTCTCTAGTGCCTGTTGTGCCCTTCCTTTCCCATGGGAACGTGTGGCATTGGCGGGTCTTTGGTTTGAGAGTAGAACCTCAAGCCCTAAGGACCTTCTGTCCTCCCAGTGAACAAGAGCCTTGATTGAACCATGGAAACTCACTTCTGTATGTGGGCATTCTGTAGCATACTTTTTCAGATAGTTTATTAAATCTGTAGGTAATGCAGAATACATGTTTACCTACTTTGCATAATTAAAACTACTTGGTTACTGCAATGCATTACTAAAATGCAGTGAGTAATCTCTCTTGGTCCACAGGGAGTGGATAAATGAAACTGGAGAGAGTGAGTACCAAACTCTATGTATACTCGCTTTTTTTTACATAGCTATTTAGGATAAAGTTTAATTTATAAACCAGGTATGATGCAAGATTGACAGCAGTAACTAATCATGAAATAGAAGTACATAAATGGTTTACTGTCCTCAGTGTAGAATGGATGTTTACTCAAGTCTCTCTGATCCTCCCTTCCTTCTTTCTCTCTATGTCCTATTGTACTTTGACTTTTCCATCTGAAGGAAGCACTTTACAGCTTCTCTGTGGCATATCTGAGTTGTTAACATCAATATCCTTGCAGTTTGGGGCCATTATTAAGTAAACAGGGCCACTTGAACACAGTGCAGCAATACCACAGCAGTCAGACCTAATCCCCATGATGGCTGCTATGAGACTATGGGCAGTACTGAGAATCAGCACACTGCCCAGACTCTTATTCTGTATAAAACTTACAAATTATTTCTGAATTTTTTATTTAACAAATTTGGACTGCAGCTGAATGTTGATAACTGAGACTGTGGATAAGGAATGAACATTGCTGCCTAAATAATATTTTTAAAATAATTAGTAGCAGGTTTTTTCATACAGTAAATACAAATGGCATTTACTTTATTTGCTTACATAGCCTTTACAAATGAAGCAGCATGATATTGGGATCCAGATTTAGACTGCTTCATTCTGAGCTATATGAAAAGCAAGCTTGGAAATAGAAGAAACCTTAAGATGATAGCAGAACAAATAAATTAAATTCTTGATTGTTTGCTGCTGTTAAAAAGTGCACAAGCATTCATTTTTGAGAAAGGAGGGAAGGAAGAAAGCAAAACCTAGAGCTTAAACCACCAGAATTTGAGCACCACTTTTGCCGTATGAGATCATCTCATCAGCCTTATTTTCTTCTTGCCATCATCAGCTTCTGTTTGTTCTGATGCTTCAATTTTAGTATCTTTGCAGGCTTAGGGAAGCAGAAAGACTGCCTGGATTGGAACAAGTTTCTCTCCCATTCTCTCAGCCAGAGTAATTCGGTACAAATGTCAGTGTCCACTCTCAGCAAGCCTTGGAGACCTAGTAGGAAAAGAGATGTGTAGTTTATTAAAAGAGGTGTAGAGGTTGTCCATCTCAAGTAAAAGCTGCCTTACTATTCCCTTCCTAAGCCTGACCAGTCTCAGCACCTTCTATGAGGGCTAGAAATTGATCCTGTAGTATAGCTACGTTAGTGCACATAAGGTGGGCCTTTTCTTTCTGTTATTAAAAAGAAAAGTAATTCTAGAGCTATGGCATAAAGCTGAAAAACTCTTTGCATAAGGGAACATGATAGATTCTCTCTCTACTTAGAATTGCTGTGCTGGAAGGAAGATGGGAAGTGGGAATGAGTGTAATCAAATAAATTAAGCCTTGAAACCCAAATAGTGCTGGGTAACTAAGCTACAACAAATCAAACAGAGAAGTGTTTGCTAAAGAATACATGAGCTTAGTTGAAGCTGAATGAAATGAGGCTCTTTGTACATATGTGTATATTTCTCTTGACATGCGCAAAAAGTCTTTGCATTTCCTTTGGTTGCAGACTTCTTTTGCAGAAAACAGCATCCTTCCATGCAGAAAATACTGAAGGGTATGTTTCACCAAATCCTTTATCAGGTGTAGAGAAACCTCACAGCAGGATATGTGTGTGTGTTTGTTTTCTACTTTTAAAGATTCTTGTGCATTTCTTGTGTGTGTGTGTGTGTGTGTGTACATACTTGTATTCATATGTGTTTATACACTATTGGTCTGTGAGAAAGTTGTGTTTCTTAACATGTTTTCTGTTTTCCATATACTAATCCTGGAAGATTAGGTCATGGAATGGGACATAACAGCCTAGCCCAGTCTGTTTATTCTCAGAGTTGTTCCATAGACAACCCTGACAGCCTTGTGATGTGAAAAGATTGGAGTCTATCTAGCCATTTTGTAGATGAGGAAATAGACATAGTGCAAAGAAGTGGGCTTATCTGTCAAAAGTTGTTAGTGGCTAAGCAGAGACTTCATCCACTGGAGAACAGTTCTCAACCTTTCTAATGCTGAGACCCTTTAATACTGTTCCTAATGCTGTGGTGATTCCAACCATAAAATTATTTTCATTGCTATAAGATTTGTTATTACTATTTTTAAGTGCATGCAGATGTATGTGTATGTAAGTGCGTGCACATGAGTGCAAGCTCCTGTGGAAGCTAGAGGCAAGGTATCTGTTTGGAGCAGTGCAGATGGTAACTGAGGAAGAAGAGTTAAGCCTTGAGTAACAGAGCTCTCAAAAGAGGACCCAGGTGACCTTTGGGAGAAGCAGTTCTTCCTTATGAGGGTTGTCCTGTGAGTAGCAGAGTCCTGCCATCCAGGAGCGCTGAGAGCATCAGTTAACCAGCCTCGAAGCTCTCCTCTGACTTGCACATCAGATCTTTTGGAGATGAGGAAGACTGGGGAAGTCAGGATGTCTAAACTTGAGAGAATGCCGAGAAGCTGGTCTCCAGCTTAAGGAAATAGCGCTCCCATTTTCAGTAAGATCAGATTTCCTTACTGTGACTTCTAGAGAGAAAAGTCTGTGTCACAGTATTACTGTCCACTCATTGTTACTGCCAGGGATGGGGATGCTAAAACACAACACAAACAAACAAACAAATCTCAGTTTGCCAAAATGATGATGGAGAAAATTATCAAGGAATGATTTCTGCTTTCCTGTGGCTGTCATGTGTTGTCATCCCTACTGTACGTTCCCAGGAGCACAAAAAAAAAACTGCAGCTTCACCCACTCCCTGAGTTCCCAGCTGTTGTCTGTTCTTCATGCTTCACAGGTCTCAGGCAGGAGCATATCCTGGGATCTGGATCATGTCCTGCTTCCTATCCATCACCTTACCACTGCCTGCCTCTATCTGCTCTTGCCATGCCCGTTAGAACCACGTTCTTACTGTATTGTACCAATCCATACTTATTTTTTTGATGTGTTCTGCTTTTACATTTGAGTATGACTACTCACTATCTCCCAAGAGAGTAACCTTAAAAATATTTCCAAGAGGTAGCTCTTGAGTTTAGTGAAGTCATGAGTGTACCCAACACTAGTGTGGCCATTTTCAGACTGATTTGAACCATGATTAAGTAAGGAAGCTAAAACTTAATGGAAAACCTCTTCTCCATAACAGTTCATTTATGCAACAGGAAACCCCTTCTTCATATTGGTTCATTTATGCAGTGACACTTTCTTTTCCATGGTATTTTTCCATGCCTCCTACCTCATCCCCTTGGGTTTTTGCTCTGGTTCCCCGTTCAAGAATTACTGTTGTTACCATTAACAAGTGAATATTGGAGGCTCAGGGAAGATGTTACTTGGCCAAGGTCACACAGCTTCATTCAGTCTGGAACCCACACTTCCTGCTCTGCAGCACTTCCTGCCTTGCCTCCTTAGGAACAGAGGAAGGAGACCCATTTGATTTGTCCTTTTTGGATATCAGAACAGTGTTTCTTTTTTAAAGGAATATTTTAAGCTTTTCAATCTCAATCTTCCATTGAGCGAAGTTCTTTATTCTTCTGCCAATGAATTATGACCTCCTGTCAATCAAACATCATCTATCTTTAACCCCTTCTACTCGGTCTTAGAAGTTCTTTCAACAGCAGAAACTGGCCTGTTATTGATATGCATATGTAATATAGTAAAAGCCATTTCCACAAGAGTTAGAACTTAAACATTGTTACAAGATGTGAGTGATGATAAAATAGCCTATTTTTTAACCCTTAGTTCCCTTTGAATTTCTGTTTAGAAGGTTTGATGTTCACACATCTTCAGAGGGAAGGAAAATGCTGTGATAATGGTCCTGACAAAGCTCATAATTCTAATTGAAACTAAATCTGACTGATAACATTTTGAAAAGCTGTGTTTATACAGAGTTGAAATACTCATTTTTATGTCTGAAATTACAACAAAATGTATTAGAAGAACATGCATAGGATACTGATGTTTTTCTGAGGTCAGGTCCTTAAGACTACTCTTGTGCTTTCCCAAAGGGAGAAGAGTAGAAATAGAGAGTGATGTTCTGGTGCACCCAGTGTTTCTATGGCATTTGAGGGCAGCTAAGACGCTAAGTATCCTGCAGTTCACAAGACATCTTCCATAAGGAAGAACTGTTCCATCCCAAAGACCACATTGATAGTTCTCAAAGGGAGACTGAGTTTTCCTTACTTTTCTCCTGCATCCCAAAGCTGAATGAACTGTTTCTCCATCACTGGAAACATCACAAGCACCCACAAACAAACACCTCACATGGCTATGCTTGAGTATGTTCCTCTAGCTAGTCTGTCCTCAGTTCTCTGTTTTGTCATGCTGACATGACGCCTCTATCCTTGGAAATTCCAGTTGAAACACAGTAGGAAGTTAATTCATAGTTGGTGGGGAGGTAAATTGATGATGAACTCATCATCCTACCTATACAGTAAGGCCCAAGGATCTGGAAGATCATGGTAAAATAAACATTCCTCAAGCATCCTCATGTATGGCTGGACAGCTAACTTGCTTTGTGTTCTCTTGAGCACTCATGCAGAAACCAGCTCTGGGGGCTGGAGAGGTGGCTCAGTGGTTAAGAGCACCGTCTGCTCTTCCAGAGGACCCGGGTTCGATTCCCAGCACCCACATGGCAGCTAACAACTGTCTGTAGTTCCAGTTCTAGGCAAACACCAAGGCAAATAAATAAATAATAAATAAATAAATAAAGTTTAAAAAAAAAAAAAAAAAAGAAACCAGCTCTGTAGGAGGAAGCAGGTGGTGTAATAGGATGCTCCATTTGCTCCTGGTTTCATTTCAACAAATAAGAATGAGAAAGTTGGAATAAAATAATTAAGAGTCTCTTAAGAATTCCAGCTTTGGAAATTCTGTGCTGTATCTCATGTTTAGGAGGGTACTTCAGTACTATTAATCATAAACATGAGCTTTAGAGTAACCAGAATAGATTTGACTTACAAACCTTGTCTTTATTTAACCTATCTTTGCTTTATTTTTTCTCATGTGCAAATTATAATAGCCCTAAGCATTACATAGCAAGGTACATGTTTTTCAAAAGTACTTGATCCAGTGCCCAGCACAACAGAAGTTAACATTCAAACTGTTTTAGCATTTTATGCTAATTCCTTCTTAAACATGCTGTCTGGTATCTTTATGCACTTTGGAACCCTTTTAATTACATATAAATTTAATGTAATGCTTAAAATATTTTTTGAAAAGTCTATAATATCAGATTATCTTTTGATTCAGGAAAAGATACCCAAAGTCATAATTCTGCAAGATAAATCATGACTTCAGACAATTTATATAAGATCAAATGCATTCTGCTTGAACTGACAGGATCCAGAAGAAACTGCCTGTCAAAGAAAGGGTTTATAATCTGTGCGTTATTGCTGTGTGAACTTGTATAGGTCATTGAACTGCTCTTATCTCGAGTTATCTCCTCTATTCAAAGAAAAATTTAGGCTAAGCCATTTCTAAGATTCTTTCCACATGTAAAATTCTGTATTTTTGTGAATGTTAGTTGATATATGATGATGCCTTTACTGTAGTTTATTTAATAGTTTGGGAAAGAGACCTAAATATTTCTGTTTTCTCAAGTTACTCTGTAGGTTCTGAGTGTAGAACCTACAGGGTTCATGTGTTTTCTAGGTCCTTTATATGTGAACTTGCTTGAACACTGTTAAGCATTGATTTCTTTATTAACCAATAACAATATATTCACAGCGTACAGAAAGGCATCCCATATCAGTCATATCCCGCTTTGTTGTTTTGTTTTTTTTTTTTTTTACTGATCTACATGTTTATTGAGAATAATATATAAAGCCTAGGTTACTGATTGCATAATTTTACATTTGCTGACAAATATTAAAATTTTTATTTATATGATTCTGTGCAGACAGCATTTTAAGTTTATCTGTAATCTTTAGGACAATTAAATATTTATTCTGCTTAGCCCGCTTTGTTTTTTGAGACGGTCTGTTTCTGGACTACCTTTTGGACTAAGCCCATTACCTCTGCCCTGCCTTTGTCCTCTAGCATTGGGACTCCAAAGAATATATTCATGCGTGGTTTCCATGTTAGTACTAAACCTGGTCCTCTCACATATGCACAGCAAGCTCATCCTCACTGAGCCTTGCACCCCAGCCCTTCCTTCTGAAGTCTTCCTCCAGCATCCAATCTCCCAGCCTCTTTTGCAGGCTGACTGCGTACTTACTATTTCTTTGCTATTCAGCTTGTTGGTTAATCTTTTAGCAACGTGAAGCTTTCTCTCTGGGTAGGTTAAAAAAGGAAAAGTTGGTGATCAGAAGTGGACATAAAAAGCTATGAAAAAGCATTGTTATTCTAAAGGGTGAATGGTTTCGTATGACTAGTAGCTGCCTGCTGTCAGAGGGACTTCATGAAAGCCAAGATAGCCTGGTCTCAGAAGGGCTGTGTCTAGGCTAGGTTGTTTGGATTGTGGCTTGTAGATCAGTTACTGATGACATTAACTCATGTCCGTTCTTAGGAACTAAGAAGGCACCCTATCTTTGTTTCAAGAAGTTGATGCACACACAAAAATTTTCATGCAAGTTCATTGGGTCCACAAATGCTAGTCTCCCACCCCTACCCCCAGCCAGCCCATCCTTGACTTCTAAGGTAGGAACTGATAAGAAAACTTACCTGAAGCAGTGAAAGACGGCCAAGCCATTGTTTAACTTTTTGTTCAGTTTTAGGTATCACACTGGTAATAAAGCACAAAAGTCTTAAATGTGCAGCTTGGTGAATGTGTATCTGTGTACATACCCCATGAAAATAGAAGCTGTTTCTAGTATCCTAGCATGCTCCTGGACATAACCAGTGTTCTGACCTCTTTAACCATGGTTTAGTTTTGTCTGTTTTGAACTTAAACACTTACCAACTTTTGACTATGAGATTAAACACTTACCAACTTTTGACTATGGGAATTGTCCTTGTTACCAGATACAGCAAGAGGTTCTTCATTTTTATTGCAGTTGTGCGTTTTTAGATCACTTTGACTGCAGTGTGGAGACTAGATTTGAGAAACCCAAGTCAGCATGAGCACATGTGACTGCGATATGATTGGTTGGATAAGAGCTAGGGCAGCCTGGTTAGCAAGGTGGCAATGACAGGGTAGAACCGACCCCAGAATAGCCTGGTAGTGTTTGAATCTGTGGGATTGTGTTAGTTCTTGGTAATAAAGGGTGAAAACAAGGGCATCAGTGTTCCATGTTTTAAATGATAAAAGATTTCCTGAGGTTAGTTTTTGAAACCTGTGCGTTAGATGTCTATATACATTTGTAGGTATAGGTGAACTCAAAATGAATATTGTTCTTTGGGTTTATACTAGCTTTGAAGCCCAGCTGTACATCTGTGATTTCTCAGTGATGACAAAGTATGATTACAAAATAAAATGTAGCCAAGAAGGAACTTCCTTGAAGCTCCAGCACTTCAGAAACAGTCCGAAGAAAGAAGTAAAAAGCAGAGATCTGGGGCCACAGGGGTGGGAGAGCCAGGAGAAGTGGCTAACAAAGCAGCCTTTGTGGCATTCACTCATGCCTTTAAGATGGATTTTATTTTATTCATTCATTCATTCATTCATTTATTTATTTATTTATTTATTTATTTATTTATTTATTTATTATAGTCTCTAGCCCTCAGAAGTGAGGACTTTGGGTTTTTTCTTTTGTTTTGTTTATTTGTATGGTGGCTTGGTTTAGTTTCTAGTTTGGTTTTTGTTTGTTTTTTTGTTTGTTTTTTGGTTTGTTTTTTTTTTAAATAATCACAGGCACAGAAAGAGTCTCTTTTTTTATGTGTAGTGTTGTGAAGGTACCCGATCTCCTTGAACTGAAGTTACAGACAATTGTTAGCTGCCATGTAGATGCTGGGAATAGAACCTGGATCCTCTGGAAAAGCAGCCAGTGCTCCTTACCCCTGAGCCATCTTTCCAGACATGAAGTGAGGGCTTTGAAGCTATCTGTATTTTTCCTAAAATAGTTCTAAGGAAAGTATAGGAACCTCACAGTCTCTGGGGGCCTTTACCAGAGCCCCTAAGCTTGGCTAGAATTGACATTGTGTAAGATAGGAACGTCAGAGTTCACCAAGCTATCATTGGACCCTGGTCAAGGCCAACATGACAGAAGGGCCGAGGCCTACATGAGGACCTGGTTGTGCAGATCTATCACCAGACTCCATAACGTCGTTATTTGGAGCCTCAGGCCCAGTGACTGTGCCAGGGAATAGATGATATTGATGCAATTCTGTATGCAGGTGATCTTAATCTATAGGCACCATCTGATTTGCTGGAGTCCAGCAAGTAGGCCAGCTGTCTCAGGCTTCTCCCTGTGCCAGCCACATACTATAGGTGTGGGCCCATTACTAATACTAGGACTAATACTGTTTGATTTACCTGTGGATAGGTATTGAGAGTTCTGCAGCTGCCCCCATTCATCACCCTGTCTCCCAACTGTTTTCTTTGAGTTCCTCAGATCTATGCCTGTCTTGCATAGCAAACCATTTGGTGTTGTATTAGGTTTCTGACTGAGACTTTCAGGCATAGGCTAAGGTTCTGACCCGTAGACCTGCAGACACACAGAGACACACAGCCACTTGACCCAGGCATATTGTTAGCTAGCTCTTACCCTTAAATTAACCCATGATTCCTATCCTATTCAGCCATACAGCTCGGTATCTTTTCTTAGAGCATTTTCAGTTTTGTTCCTCTGCGTCTCCTTACATCTCTGCAGCTTCTCTACTCTGCTCTGAGATGTTCTCAGAGTTTTCTTTTTTTTAATATTTATCTTTATTTTATGTGAATTGGTGCCTTTCCTGCATGTGTAACTGTGTAAGGGTGTCAGATCTTGGAATTACAGACAGTTGTTAGCTGCCACGTGGATCCTGGGAATCAAACCCGGGTCCTCTGGAAGAACAGTCGGTGCTCTCAACCGCTGAGCCATCTCTCCAGCCCCATTCTCAGAGTTTTCTTAGTCTAGTAGCCCTGCCCATACTTCCTGTCTGCTTCTGGCCAATCAGCTTTTTATTAAAGCAATAGGAGGGACAAATATTTACAAAGTACCAACATCATCCCACTACAATTTTGGGTTCTTTTTTTTTTTTTTTTAAACTTTATTCATTTATTATTTATTTATTTATTTGCCATGGTGTTTGCCTGGAACTGGAACTACAGACAGTTGTTAGCTGCCATGTGGGTGCTGGGAATCGAACCTGGGTCCTCTGGAAGAGCAGATGGTGCTCTTAACCGCTGAGCCATCTCTCCAGCCCCTACAATTTGGGTTCTTGTGAGAGGTAATATTAGTTTATTTCCTCCCTACTTTTCCAAATCTAGCTGAGTAGACTTTTTCTATAGTAAGAGGTCACTAAATGGTGGAATGACCATATAAACTTGGCAACCTTTTGACCTCTACCTCCTTAGGTGTTTTCTCACTGAGAAAGGTTGAGTTCAACCACTACCATATTGTAGCTGCCTTGAAAACCCAGCTCTGCTGAGGGCAGCAGACAGTGCTGCATCTCTGGGAGTGCCACTGTCTTCCAGCAGGCTGGGTGGCTTATTCCCTTACATAAGACGTGTGTGTGTGTGTGTGTGTGTGTGTGTGTGTGTGTGTGTGTGTGTGTGTTCGCAGAGAAGAGCTGCCTGAGTGAGTGTTTAGCAAAGATGATTTGTGTGGAGTTATTTTGAGACCCTAGGGGAGGGAATGGCAGCCAAGCCCTGCAGTATTTTAAACCATATCACTCAGCTACAAAGATTAATATGTTACAACATCTGTGCTAGAGCATTGGTAAAAGGAAAATAAGAATGTAGGGGCCTACAAATTATGCATGTCAGGTCTCTGAACACGCAAGGTCAGTTCAGTGGTTTCAATGCATCGTGACTTCTTGGAGTTTCTCACACTTCTGCCCACCCTGCAGATCCCTGGTGAATGTCTATGGTGTTCACCAGGCTGCCTCTAGAAGAGATCTGAGTATGGAACAGATACGTGTCTGGGTGTGCAGAGAAGTTGTAAGTTCAGACTCTCTGTCATTACAGAGCTTTGATACTCCAGGCTGGCTACAGGACATCTCCTTCCAAGCATCTGCCTGTCCTCCTGAATCCAGCAGGACCAAGTGTCTGCTAAGGCTGGGTGAATCACAAAACAAAGGATGTTCTAGTTTAGTGACCTAAGGGGCAGTAGCCTCCATATGAAACACTTACTTTCATTTTATTTTTCTCATAGCTGTTGTGCTGTGGAATTTGACTCATCAGGCCCGCCCTTTGCTGACAGCTGTCCTCTTTGCCATTCAAGAACTAGTCCCTCCTAGAAAGGCTGCCTGGGATGGGAATGCTGACACATGCTTGGTTATACAGCTTTAGCATTAGCATTTCGTGTTCAGAGATTTAATTGCCTTCTTCTGATCTAGAGGGAAGTGTTAGTGGCCATGGGATATCCAGATACTTGATAATTGTGGAAGGCAAAGCCCAAAAAGATACCAGTCCAGGGCTGGCCACTTTTATTTTACTTTGTTTTATATTCAAAGAGGATGTATAATTAATTATCTTAATGACCAAACCTATGGGCACAAATAATATTTGTCATTACATCCCATAAGTACTTGTAGCTCTGTGTTTCTCTTTATAATTTAGGGGTCTTGTCACCAGCCTCTTTCATATAATCCAGCATTGGGCATAGTGGAAAAGCCATGGATGGTGGCACAGCTCAGAAGAAGCAGTAAGCTTGCTTGCTTGCTTGTATTGTGAAGGGTAGAGAAAGCCAGCACCTACCCAGGTGTGCAGGATGAGACTTAGGAGGAGACCAGCAGACTATGCCTAGAAGAGAGTAACCCTTGTCCCAGGAAGGATGACCAACTATGAGCAAGGTTGAACGGTCCAGCTATGGCTGTCCCACTCCACTGTCCTCCAGACACTCCCACTTTCTGAGTGACTAGGGTCTTTGTAACAGCCATCTCCCATGTTAGGCTCCTGTGTATGATTCCAACCCTAGGAAAGGGCAACACTATTTCTTCAGCCCTCTCCCTCACTTTTCTCCTTCCCCTTCTTTGCGCTCTTTTCTTCAGTAAATAAGGACATGCACGTGTGCACTCACACATGCTCTTGCATCCTGTCCTCCCCCAACCCTGCCCCACACACACCTGCACTCTTTGACTGTGGCTATGTACCAGGCATCATTATCAGGGGATGAGCTGGACTGAGAACTGTGTTCAGGAAATTTCGCTCTCCCTGCAGCCCTAAACACTCTACTACATCCACCCTCCCCCTCCCCCACCCACCCACACACACTTGGAAGGACAGGCACCCATCAGCTCAGGTTCATCTTGGGGAGCTGGTCTTCAGGGATCTGAAGCTTTCTGTCCAGTGTCACAGTTTGGATCCTAATACTTTTGTGCTCTGTTGCTCCTGTGTGACGGGATCTCCAGCCTCACTAAGTACACACTGTGCCTCCCTTCCCTGAGCACAGGCTACATTGGTGTCTGATATGGTCTCCACTGTGGTGCTCTGGCATGAGTGAAAGAAACTAAAGATGCTTTTCATTCCCCCTCAGGTCTTCCAAGCAGATATAATTGCTTCAGTGGAGCAGTCCTTCTCTGAGGTCTGCAGAGTGGGTTCTGGGCAGTGGTTTGGATTTGCTGTTCTTTTTTATCCCCAGAGCTTGGCTGGAAGAAGGAAATGAATAGGCTGCTTGTCATAACACCACCAGGGTCTTGGGCTGCTGCTGAGAGATGAGAATGGAAAGGGGCTGGAAAGGGGGCCAGGGAAAGTCAGAAGCCTCTTGAGAGGACTGCATCCATCTCCTCCACCTCTAGGGAGGGCTTTTCCTCAGCTCTCTAAGTCCTGCTCAGCCACTCTAGTGCCCTTCCTAGAGCAGGGCAAGAATCATCCATCATCTCCACCTTCCCTCACCCACAAGTCTCCCCGAGGTAACACATCTCTAACTCCTGAACCTGACTCTCAATATCACAAAAGGAAAATGCTCCCTACTGTACACTTCACACCCCTTCAGACCTTTTTAATTAAATCAACCAGAAAGATATTTCCAGATGGAAGATTTCATATTATGTAGGTTTAAAGAGGGAAAAGAATGAGATAGTAGGAAATCAAAACTCTTGCCTCGTGGGGTCTTGAGAATGTTTAGCCTGGAGAAAATAAGACGTAAGGATGAGAAAAAATAGATGTGTCTTCAAATATTTGAAGGCTGTCAGATGAGTAGTGGAGGTTTAATATGGTCCCAGGGAATTACACAAAGTCTTATAGGGCCTGGAATGTCAGGTTGTTGAACTCTGGTATTATTTGGTGAAGTACAGAATGCCACTCAAGGGTTTGAGCAGAATGTGTGCTATAGAAGATTATCTCAATAGAGGAATGGGGGGCAGAAGAGTCTTGGCAAAGCCAGCACTGGTTCGAGTGAGTAAGGAGGAGAGAGGCAAGGAGTAGTGAGTGATTTCCAGCCTGGGAAGAGGCGATAAAACCAGAAACAGAGAGCCAGGGAAGAGGAGCGACCAAAGAAAAGTTTAGCTTAGGCGCACTGAATCTGGTCGAGGGAGAATCTGTGTCAGACACTTGGAAATGGAGTTTAGTGTTTGGAGGACTGTTTGGGATTCTCTGAGTGTTGTTCTCCACAACCCTCACCACAAGCAGAGGTGAAGTTGATGGGGTAGGAATGGAGGTAAAAGGGAGTGTAAGATCAGGTGTGGTGGTGCATACCTCTAATCGCAGCACTAGGCAGGCAGATGTCTGTGGGTTCAAGACTACATAGTAAACATAGTGAGACCTTGTCTCCAAAAATCAAGGTGGGGCGTGGTGGGGGGATGCTGCTTGCCTTTCATACACAAAACTCTGTCTGATTCCCAACACTGCACAAAACCAGGTGTAGTAGTGTATACTTATGATCCCAGTACTTGGGAAGAATGAGAGGAGAGGATCAGAATTTCAAGGTCATCCTTGGCTGTTGAGACCAGGCCAGGCCATATGAGATCCTGTGGTGGCGGGAGACAACAGATCATGCGGCCCTGAATGCTGGAACTGTAGGTGGGAAGAGCCCTCTGAGAGACTGACACATAGAATGCTGTCAAGACATCTCTAGACACTCTTGGTTCTGTGAGTAGAAAGGCAGCCTAAGTATGAAGCTATAGGAGCAAGAACTTCTGACAGTGGGTGTGGTAGGAGGTGGGAGAGAAGCTAAGGTGAGCGACTGCCTATGGAATTATGTTCCATAGCAGACTCAGGTCTGAACTGGGAGTGTGTGTTTTGCATGGGGAGATCTGAACCGTGACTAAAGGAACAGTGCTAGCAGAGGCTACTATAGGAGGGGCTGGGCAGGACAGTGACCAGGTACAGACCGCGCCTAGCCAGTGTCCTTCTCTGCTTTCTAGACTGTGGACGTCAACACTGGGCATACTGTTTAGTGTGCGCCCTGTTGTAATTCTAGGAGGTGAACTCTCTGCCTGCCTGGTTCTCTTCTTGTTTCATTTTGTTTCTATAGCAAGTGACATCCTCAAGAATAAACGTTGGCAAACTTTTCTGTAAAGGGCCAGACAATAAATAATTTAGGTTTCTTGGGCCTTATGTTCTCTGTCACACTATTCAACTTCTTAGTGCCATTAAGACAGCCATAGACAGCAAGTGAACGTGACCATCTTTTGACGTAGTTTCACTCATGGACACTGAAATCCAAATCTCATGATTCTCAAATACCACAAAATAGTATTCTTTTGATTTTTTTTTTCTTCAGTCATCCAAAAGTGTGAAAACCATATTTTAATTTGTGAGCTATACAAAAATAAATAGTGGATCAGCCAGCGGATCTCAGTTAGTTAGAGGCCTCCTGGTATATACAACACATTCTAGGCTAGTCAGGGTTACGTATTAAGACTGTATCTAGACAAGAACAACAGCAGATGGTGGGCAGACTCAGTTGCCTGTTGACCCCTGCTTCAGAGTGTGGTAACCCAAAAAAGAAGGGGAGGGGGCAGAGACAGAACGCCTGTAATCTCAACACTTCAGTACTTGGGCAGTAGAGGCAGGAAATTCATGAGTTCCGGGCCAGCCTAGACTACATAAGGGGGACTGTCTCAAGAGAAAAGCAAAAAGAAATGAATGATATTCTTTACCCATGCCCCAGAATTCAAGCTGCTTCCCTTATCAGGACATGCTGTGTCTATGTGTCCAAGATCAGTCTGACCTCTTGGAGAGCACTTTCTTGAGAATGCCTTTGCTTTCCTGTTTTCCTTGGCTATTGGCTCTTTATTTTCTTTTTTTCCCTTGTTTCTTTAAAGTTAATAAGAGAAAGGACTCTCTGCTCTTGAATTTTTTTTTAATCCATTCTCTCTATTCATGAGCCTTAATATTTCTGACACTAGCTGTTTTTCTTCTTCCTCTGTTCTGCTAGCTGAGTATACTAATTTCTAAACATTTGGAATTCATTTTCCTCAGGAGGAGGAGCCCAGAGCAATTTTCACTGAGTGAAAGCTCAAGAAAAGCAATAGTTTGGAAGTACACTGAACACATCTCAAAACCATTTTGTTCAAAGAACACAACGCAGCTTGGTTTAGAAAAAGTCACTCTAAATTTATGCGAGTAAGTAGCTTTTACATTTGGCTGCCAGGTGTGTGCCAGAGTACCTTCTGGAAGCTTGTACTTGCAAGAACCACGTGGATATTTCCTGTGGCTTTTTCCCTACCCTGAAGCTAATCTCTTTTGGAGTCTGGGTGGTAAATTTAAATTTTTCTCTTTATCCATTAGCACAGAATAAAAGAAACCAAGACAGGGAACCCTTTGGAACCAGAAATGAAATGGGGGAAAATAAATCTAAGTTCTGTTTGATTCAGAGGTAAAGTTCCATGTTTAAAATAAGTCAGTAAAAGTTGAGGTTCTCATAGAAACCAACTCCCCCTCCTTGCTCAGGCGCAGGATGTTGTTCGGGGGGGGGGGGGGGGGGGGGGGGGGGGGGGGGGGGGGGGGGGGGGGGGGGGGGGGGGGTGCTGTTTCCACAGTCTGTTACATAAAAGTAGCACCTTGTAGGAGCCTCCTTGTTACTTGAAAGGCTGCTGTGGCTCTACTTTATGACCTCAGAATTCTTTGTTTTCTGCTTGCTGATACAAAGATGGGCTGTTTTTTTCATATGGATGAGGAGAAACTCCAGGAAGGAAGGGCGTACTAGAGGGTACCATGTCATCCTCTGCCTAGTTGCTCTGGTCTACTACTCAGCTGGCCGGCGCATCATTGCACCTGCTGCTCAGAGCAACCTCAAATGTACATGGGAAGTCCATAGCATGCCACATCTAGCCCCTCTCCAAAACGCCCCAGTGACAGCCTGGCTATGCTCTTGGGGTGCCATGAGAAGGGAAGGCCTCATTAATTCTCTTTAAAACTCAGGGGTTTTTTCTGATCTTGCTCTGCAATAGGTAGAATTATAAAAGGTTGTTCCAGTGCAGGCTTGATTGTTATCTGCTATGCCAGCTCCATCTGAAAGCTTTTCTCCCTTTGGGGAGTGATTCTTCGGAGTCTAAAGCTGGCTGTAAATCAGAATTGGAGGAGCGGGTTCTGTGTGTTGCCCAGCTAGACTGAGGATGAGAAATCTGGTGTCAAGCCTCTAAGCCAGCCCTTCCTTGTCGCTTCCACTTTCCATGACCAATGATTTGCATTTAGCACAAGCTCACCTGGAAATAAGTGTCACTAGGATTTCTCTGTAATTCTCCAGGTCTGATGCATACAGAACTCGGGAATAAAGACTGATGTAACAAGTTTGTGTATTATTTTTACCAGCTTCTCTCCTCCTGGCACTCCTTCTGCCATGTGCCATGCACTAGAGGTGGAGGAATCGGTGTCCCTCCCTCATCTGACAGCAGAATGGGGTATACTAACAGACTTCCTCTGTTAGGACTTGTACCAGCCCAGCCCGCGCTGCACCACCACTGTAGCTACTTCCTTCTTCCTCTCCCTTTCTTCTGAGCTAGCTGCAGTTCCCGCCGCACTGTGAAGGCTCGGCTCGGAAGGCCTGATTGTTCCTGTACCCAATTAACTCGAGGCCCTAGTCTTTCAGCAGATGCATCAAACATCACAAACCCAGAACAACCTAATCAAAATCTATCCTGCAAAACTCTAAACTAAAAGCATCCATTCTTAGCTCCTGCCCAGTTCCGACTCCCTTGACTACAATTACCTGAAATGTTTGATCCCTTAATTAGAATCCCTTCACTCTTCCTTTATCCCTTTATTCTGATCATTGAAAAAGCCTCAGCAGTGGCATGTTCCAAAATTGGCCCAGAAGATTCTAGCTTCCCCTGAGGAAACAAAGTAGGGCTTTAGAGAAAAGGAAGAGAATAAAATTCTGATTTTTATTTCTGAACTTTTTAATATAAACTGAGGCCTGATACAACGCAGAGCTAATTCTCAGGCCCAGCTGATCCTTCACTTACTTTTCTTTCTGGACCATCTTAGGGATGTGAAACTGAGAGCCAAGTAGGCTGGCTCCTGGTTCTCCATTTTTAACTGATCCATCAGCAGCTTAAGAAGTACAAATTGCTCTTAAATCTGTGAGAGGGACCTGAGAGCGAGCCTTCAGTGCATGTGTAACGTTCTGAGAACCAACAACTTGAACTGATTCTGATTCAGTTTTTAAGTGGTAACTAACTAAGCAGGTGAACTTCCTGCCTCTCTGCCTGCCATGAATGACTGAGGGTTTGTTCTTAGAAGGAGGAAGGAAATCACTATCTAAAAGTACTGCTCCCCACCCCCACCCCAGGTCTATGCGCAGTTAAGTGCTCTGCTCTGCGTTCCATGGATAGGGGAGCTTTTTCACTTTTGTTTGTTGTGGGGGTGGGCAGAGGGGAAAGGAAGCAGGGAAGGTACAGAAATGGAACTAATTGAATCTAGGGGTAAAAACTCTGCGGCGAGCCTGTGGCTTATAAATTGAGTAGCTGCAGCAGCGGGAACTCTCAGGCAAAGGTATGGGAGTGCAGTCAGTGTGGCAGGAAGCTTATTTTGGTGTTCTCTCTTGCCTCGCCTTGTCCTTGACAATTCCTCCAGGGGGCTGTTTATATAAAAGGAAGGGAGAGGGATCCACACTTTCCCATCTGGAAACTCAATAGCATTCCTGCCTGGGGTTTTAGAGACTAGAGAGGAGGGAGACCCACTCAGTGAGACAGTCTGTTTTTTCCTGTCCTGTCCCTTGTGTTTGTACCCCAGTCTACTTTTAAATACTTGCCTGGCATGTTGCTAGAAGATAAAGCTTTTCATTGCTCTAAAATTCCCACCAGGACTACTGTTCTGTCTCCTCTGTGATTAGATCAACAAAAATTGTATAGAAATTTTAGTGGGCCACTAGTACTTAAATCAGAAATACTTAGAGAGTTGAATCTGTCTCTAAGTACAGCAAATAAAGTCACAGTGGATTGATGTGAGCTTCTTTGTAAGCAAAAGGATGCCTGAGCACCTTTCAGCTTCAGGATCCAACAATAACATTCTCATTACCACTGGGAAACTTATTTATAACCCAGCAGTTATCTCTACCACTCTGTTTCGGATATTTTGTCCAGATTTTCTTTCCCCTAATAATTACACCCCCTGCTCCCAGGCTAAGCACTCCTTCCCTTCTGGTGTTTACACCTTTCAGATATTTGCAGATTGTTCTCATGTCACTGCCTTAGTCACTGCTTCACTGAGCTGTACAGATTTAGCACCTTTTATGTTCCCTTTAAAGGCAGGCCTCCCTCCCTGAGTCATTTTCTCCTGCTCTCTTTAAGGGTGCTCCAGTTTTCTGCATTTCCATGTGGCCACATTAGCTCCCAGTGCTGATCATACATGCTGTTGTATTGGAAACTAAACGTCTCAGACATTGCCACTCCCTGTTGATTATCTACCTCTCGATTTGAACTGTGTTCTCAAAAGTGACACTTTAGAGACCGTTTGGGTATATCTCTGTGGCTGTGCCATGTGTCTCATCTCGAGGTGTTAGGCAGCCATAGGAGACTGGGATGTCTATAGTTAAGGATTCTGTGAGCCCCTCTTTTGGTATCCACGGAAACACCTCTGTCTTCCAGAGCTGTATGCAGGAGAACCTGCTTTCCCCCTGCTGGGCCCTTTAGAGATCCCGTGGCTCTCCTGGTCCTCTTCCCTCCATTTGCTAATGCCGCTGAGTCCATTACGGACACCTTGGAAAGGGGGTGGGTCCATATGAGAAAGACTTTGAACTCAGAAAGCTGTTACCAGCTAGAAAGTGTCCTCTTCACTACTAGAGAAAGCATGTTAGTGGTGACTGAATTTGCCATTTCTGTCTTTTGATGTTTACTTCTTTTTCTCAGAATTTTTCACTCCTATTCATTCAACACTTCTTGAGAATCTTCTTGGTTGCTTGACAGTGTATTGGGTGTCTGGTGCAGAAAAAAATAAAATCTGAATGTGACACAGTTACCACCCTCGTAAGCAATTTCTATGTTAGTTTCAGTTTTATTTCTGTTGAAATACTAAGCTCCCATAACTCACGGTGGTAGTGAAGGGGGAAGGTAGATTATAGAATATCAGTGAAACCCTCTTAGGGATCCTAAGTAAGGTCATATCTCACAGATCCAAGAATCTGGAAGATGGGTCTGAGGAAATCTGTTAATACAGTTACCTCTCTGTTTATTGCTTTCTTCCTATGGTTCCTTAGTAGTGTTTTATACATGGTACATGCAGATCCAGTTCCAGAAAGAGGATCATACTGGCTCACCTGTCATCTACCATCTTTGTTAAGAAACAGCTTTATTACTGGCCTAACAGCAGATTGGCCTCCCCTGAAACTGGCATGGCTAAATCTGCCTATCTCTCCCTGCTCCCCCACTTCTGCTTCCCATTCCTAGCTGTAGTGTGATGAGAATATCAACATTGTGTGTGGAGTGACATCACTGCTTAGGCCTGGCGGGCCCCTCCCCCATTGGCTCAACCAGAGCATTCAGATACTCCTGTCTGTCTATCAGGTATTAAGAGTATACCACCTCTAGAGTACTTAATTCAGTCCTCACTAATGTGCTAACTTACACAGTAGTAAAGAGGGGTACTTTGTATCTGGTAGCTTAGCTGTATGTGTGCAGTCTTTGTTGGACTGATGCCGCATAGTGTCTAGCCTGGGCTAGATGACATTGAAACAAGGAGGAAGGCTGAGGAGAGCTATGAGATTCTTAGTGCTCCGAGCAGAGAGGAGGAGGTGCTCCTCATGCTTCGGTAGCAGGAGCAGCAGGGAACACAGTGGACGGGCAGTCAGCACCGCTGTTGTGTGAATCCTTCAGCTTGGTTTTTGTTTCCACCAGCTCTCTTTCCTTCTGAAAGTGCCTGGCTTGTTTGCCGGACATTCAGTGGTCATTGGGAAGCTATCACGTCTAGGCCAAGCAAACTGGTCATATTTCCTCTCAGTTCCCACTGCACCATACAGGAAAGAACAGACACACTTTGAGTCCTGAAGTTTAATTATCACAAAATTCAACACACACTCTAAAATATTTAGAGTGATACATAACCTTTACTTGGCCATCAATAGAATCTCTTATGTGGCCATTATTATCTTGTCATTAGCAAGAATTTGTTCTTCTTGTTCCAAAGCTGACTGACCAAAGTGTTTTTTGTTAATTGCACTAGTTAGTCAATGTCTCTAAGTGTATAATTTTTTTAATAGATTGTTACTCCACAGCCTAGCCTTTTAAGTTTGAAAAGGAGCACTTTGTACTTCATAAGTCAAGTCTTAGGTGCTCAAAAGGACATACCCAAAATTGTAGGATTTTTATAGCCATGCTAGACCTTGTAGACCCTTCCTGTCAGAGACAGAGACTGTGAGCTGGTGACATTTAATAGTTCTTAATAGTAAAGCAGAAGCCATAGTCATGATGTCCTGACATCATGTCTCATTGTAAGCTCTCCAAAAATCAAGCGAATGTTCTTTTATGTTGCTTTATTCTAAGTATGTTTTTAACCATTTATTTGCTAGAAAGCTCACGAGAAGCATGAAAAATAATGAGTTTTACCTTTAAGCAAACAGGTCTTAAGGTTTGCATAAGCTTTAGGGAGTGTGTGTGGCTCACCAGCCTCTTCCAGATCTAAGATACTATCTCACATCATCCCACTAGTACACCACAGGGAAGGAAAAAACGCTAAAAAATACTTAGGATTTTTCTTAGGTATGGTATTTTTTCAAGTTAAAAAAATATTTTTGCTTTTTGTGGTTTGTCAGTGTTAGTTTTTTGTGCGTGGGGAGAGACACACACACATTTACTGCCAGGTGCCACACGAGAGTTTATTTTAGAGAGTTACCAAGAGGCTGGTACCCAGAGAAGAGCAGGAGAGAGAAAGACAGAGAGGGAGAGAAGAAAGGGAAGGGGAGGGGAGAGGAGGGGAGGGGAGAGAGAGAGAGCTGCCACATGGCCTTTCTTTTTAAGAAAGGGATGGGTTTGAATTTACGTAGCCATGCCTAGGGGCGTACCCTCTGTACATGGCACCATATTGGCTTTACCATGTGGCCATTACATGCCAGGAGTTCTTATTTCACCCAATGTCATGTTGGGTCTCCCACATGGCATACCAGGAACACTCACAGTCAGGATCAGTGGTAAGGCAGGTATTTATTTATTCTGTACTTGTGGCATTGGAGGCACAGCTTAGTCCATACATCCTTATCAGTATACAGCACCAGTGTTTTATCAGGAAAGGCAACTATTAGCAACGATACGCAGGATCCAGAACTACAGGCCTAGGTCAGAAACAGTCTCTGGACTCACTCCTTATCTCCAGTCTGAGGCACTTCAGAACTTAAGAACACTGTTTATGCCTATCACTAGGCCCAGACCAGCTACTACAGCCGCATTGAAAAACAACCTTTCTTCCTGTCTGTTTTGTTTCTCTTTTTTATTGATTAAAAACTTGTAATAGGGACTGGAGAGATGGCTCAGTGGTTAAGAGCACCGACTGCTCTTCCAGAGGACCGGGGTTCGATTCCCAGCACCCACATGGCAGCTAACAACTGTCTGCAGTTCCAGTTCCAGGCAAATACCAAGGCAAATAAATAAATGAAAAAGCTTTTTTTAAAAAAAAAAAAAAACTTGTAATATGTTTCTGGTCAGCCTTTCTGGCCTAGACCAGAGGTTTGGGCCTGCTGTCAGCCCCACTGCTGCTTAGGCCCAAATAATCACACATAGGCTTATATTATTTTTATGCTGATCTGCCTAGGGACCAGGCATATAACTTGCTAACGCCTTCATCTGAACTCAATCCATCTTGTTCAGCTGCGTGGCTCATTACCTTTTCTCGGCAGCATTTCCTCTGCATCTCCTGGCAGCTCTGGTGACTCTGGCATCTGTCTCTGCTCTGAGATATTTCCTGAGTTTTCTTAGTCTGGTAGCCCCGCCCACACTTCCTGTCTGCCTTTGGCCAATCAGCTTTTATTAAACCCATACTGGGACAAATATGTACAACATACCAGCATAGTCCCACTACAAAAAGTGGCGTAGTTGGGACGGCAGACTAGCAACACAGGCCTTGTTTGAGACAAGGAGCAATACACTCTGGGCTGCCTTGCTCCATGGACCCTAGACAGAAGGAGATACAGACCACTTCCTGCTCCATGTGTTCACCTGGATCACAGCAGCAGCCAGCCACTTTCTGAGTCTTGCAGATTAAAATCAGCATAGTATCCTATTCATCATCAAACACTGTTCTTTGTTTCTTGATCTCTTTGGGAACCCAGTAAACCCTTGGTTTGGATGCTCCAAGACCATGGGGATCTGCCCACCTTCCAGCCTTGTTTTTGCATCTTATTTTTAGTGTTCCTCAAGCTGTGTGTTGCCACCCACTCAAGTCTTCAACCCAATGCCAAAGCCATCTTGGATTTTGTCTTTAATGAATTACAAAACAATAGAGTATCATTTAATGCATCTAGTGAAGATTAACCGGTTTGTGGGGATGTAATTATATATAAGTATATTTGCTTATATGCAAATATACATGTAAGGCTGCTAAGAGAGCCAGTTTCTTTGAGCTGTCCTCTGACCTCCATGTTGATGTATCTCTGTGCACTTGTGTCTGTGCACATACTCATACACTACAGCATAAGTGTAGAATCAAGGGACTGTGTGTACAGATGTCTCCCCTGTCACCACACAGGTCCTAGGGGTCAATCTCAAGCTGTTAGGCTTAACAGCCAGTCTTGGCTGAGTCATCTCTCTGCTGTACACTAGCCTTCATCTGCAGGTGCTGTGAGTTTCTTCCTGCTCTCCTCCGTCTGACTGCAAACCACGGCCTGCTCGCAGGTCTCCCTGTAGCCTTCTACCTAGGGTTCACTTGCCCTTTGGCCAGAGGTATCTTCAGAAGAAATTAATTTAGAAGAAATTTCTTCTTGCCTTTGCCCATGTTTGCTAGGCACTGGTATGAATGTTTGCTTTATATTTACTTTAAAAGTGGTAGGTTTCCTCTGGATTAGCCTGGCTGCAAGGAAATGGAGTAGCAACTGCAAGGAACTTACTTTTTTGTCCACAGAGAATGAACGGACTTGTTTCACAGGCCCAAAGGACTCTCATCCTGCAATTCTGTTTGATCTGCTTAACTACCTGGGCCCACTGGCTGGCATGTTTCTTCACTTTCATCCTCTGGTGCTCTGGGTCCCATAGAGTGTTCCTGGAGATCCTGGAAACTTGACCATTTTTGGCTATTTCAGAATATCAAAAAAAGTGGCATGGGCTTTATAAAGCTGGTACTTCACTATTGAGACTCAGAGATCATCTGAGGTACCCTTCTATTAAAAAAAAATCCCCACTCCTCAGTTTCTGACCTTGCTGGTTCCTGGTGCATAGCAGCCCACCTCACAGCACTCCAGCTCCCCTATGAGGATCAGGAACAGACCAAATGCTTGTTTTTGCATTATTCTTGTCTCTGCTGCAATGCTTTATCTATGGGTATGTGGCAGAATAGTTCAACAGAATCGTTTATTTTTCTCCCTGGCAATTCTCCTCTTGCTTAGTTTGCAGATCTAAAATGAAAAGTGTTTTTGGCTATTGATGTCATGAAAAACACGGGTTATCTTTCATCCCTTTTTGCTCTAGCCTCATCTCTCCCTTCAGGGTCAATCTCAGATTCTTAGCCCCTGCAGTCCTTGCTGTCTTTTAGAGAATCGAGTTCTATGAAATGCAGGGGAAGAGGCGGCCCTGTTGATTTCCAGCCACATAACTGGCATAGGGCCTTCAAGCTATCCCATCTTTGAAAAATGAGAGAATGTTGGTTGATGCTAGCTGAAGCTGCCCACTGCTGTAGGCTCTCTTTTGCTGCTGTACCCCACCACCACCACCTAGTGCTGCATTTTGCATAATCTGTTTCACTAGAAGCCTAGCAGCTCAGAAAGAAAGCTGTGTTCTGCATCTGCTGAGAACCAAATATGGAGCCTATTCCTTTTCTTCTGGGCTTTGGTATCTTCAATTTGCACTAGAAATGTGAATAGCTGTCCAGCTTTATTTGTAAGCATGTGGACCCTGTGTTCTGTTAGTGATGGGACCTCTATTCCCCAAGTGTCACAGAATCAGGGACCAGCAGAGGTCAGAAACTTTCACTTTTTTCTTTTCTTCTGGAATTGTCATTATTTTCTTGTCTGTCTCTACCCTGGGTCAGGTTTCTCCTTCATAATTACTGTTGCAGTCTGAATTAATTTGAAATATTTATGTCTTATTCAGACATCAAAGTACAACAACATACTTTACGGTCTGTCACATATGACCACTGTTAGTAATAAATGTATCTTCAAAATGAGTGATTGAATTAAAGAAAGAAAAGGCAGTCTAGGTTTGCCAATAGATGTGTATTTTGTACAGAGCACCGTCATTGGAAACAACAAATAAGTTTCTGTGCTTATGAATGTTATAGGCTTGCTATGGGAGTCAAGAAAGGGTGAAATCTCAAAAGATGATAATGATAGTGATAAAGATGATAGCACTAATAGCTGAGTAGCCGGCCTTGTTCTGATATCTTGCATACATGATCTCTCCCGGGCTAATACAGCACCTTTAAGACGTAAATGTATTATATCCATCCTACAGACAGGGAATTGAGCCTTTGTTTAGTAATTTAGCAAAGGCCATGAAGATAATAAATGATAAAGTGGGATGTGAAGCCAGTAGTTCTGACTCTACACACCTACTACTCCATCATTATCCTGTTTTCTTTTTTCTCTCTTTCTGAATGAAAGCTGGTGGTGCTAGTGTACAAAGCACAGCCTAAGGACAGAGGGGGTGTTTATTTGAAAAGGGAAGTGACACTGAATTTTGATTCTGGCATAAAGTCAGACAGTAAGGATGAGGTGTCTGAGGATCCAGCTGCAGTTGTCCTCTGGTGCAGTGGCTGGGCTGGCAGTGTAATGGAAGTGAGGAAAGCCATCTATGTATGTGAGCAGTGGCTAAAGCAGGGAAGGACCAAAGGGGAGTGTGCTGAGGATTCCTCCCAGGTTGAGTGTGGTGGGGTGGGGAATGATTCTGCACATTCTCTCATAGATTTTCCTTTTCTCCTGACACAGGCATTGAATGTCCCAGAGGAGCACGCAACCTCCCAGGCTTGGTACAGGAAGGAGAGCCATTCAGTGAGGAAGCCACACTTTTCACCAAGGAACTAGTACTGCAGCGAGAGGTAGGCCATTTCCTGCAGCTTCTTCTATGGGAGAGGCACATGGTTGTGCTCCCTTTCCTGCCGTGTCACAGATAAAGTCTCTTGCCTTTTCCATCACCCAGCCGTGCCGTTCATGAGCCATTTCTGTGTCGAGCCCTGCATCATTGGTCAGTCATCCCCAAACTGTTCCTCCTCATGGTAACCTGGCACGCGAGGGCAGCCTGACCAGGGTCCTGATGCAGGGAGCTCAAGCTTTGCAGTACTTCTCCTTGGTGAATTAGCCTGAGCTGCCTGCCTCCAGCTGCATTTAGAAGCTTGACTAACCCTGTCAGGGGCCAATTTTCTTTGAACATTTATTTGTATCTTTGAGTAATTGCATTTTGTGTAGCGGGTTTTCTGACTTAATTTAGTTGTATTTCTGTATCTGCCTGTTGGGCTGATTCTTAGGCAGGAGTTGGGCTCTCTGCTGCTGTGACGCCCTTCTACCTGCTAATTTTACTCAAGTCTTAGTCAACAGAGATACCTTCTTTCTAGGAGTATGCCAGCCATTCAGTTTTCTTTTTTTTTTTTTTTTTTTTTTAAACTTTATTTATTTATTTATTTGCCTTGGTGTTTGCCTGGAACTGGAACTACAGACAGTTGTTAGCTGCCATGTGGGTGCTGGGAATCGAACCCGGGTCCTCTGGAAGAGCAGATGGTGCTCTTAACCGCTGAGCCATCTCTCCAGCCCCCCGCCATTCAGTTTTCTAAGTGAGCACGAGCAAGGACCGGTGGGGAGTGGACCTGCCTCTGCTCCTGCTTCCTCCTTAGTCAGGTCTATTGGGCCACTCCACTTATAAAGTATGCACAGAGCTGGAGTCATGTGCTCCTAGAGGCTCTCTCATGGGTCACTCCAGGTCTCTGAGAACGGATGTATGGACTTAAAGAGGTTCATTGTTGGAAAAACCTGGGTAGAAACTTCAACATCCCATTTCCTTTGGATCATCAGCCATTATATTAATATTGTGGGAGAACAGGTCAGCCCTAAGGGCTTGTGTTGGGCTGCCTAGACTCTGAGAGGTCCCACTTTTTAAACTCAGGAGTACATAGTACTCTTACTGTCCATGGACACCATTTTGGGATTTCCCTAATACTTCCCTTCTTGTTGTAATAAAAGAAATGAATTTGGTCAAACAAATCCTGAACGTTCTGTTCAAGAAGTATTTGTTTCACTTCCCAAACATCAACTACAGCTACCTGAGTAATGCTGCTTCTACTCTGCTAGCCATCCAGTGCCTGGGGTGTGCAACACTTAATCAGCTCACTAAGTTTACATTGTTATCTGTTCTCTTTGTTAAGATGCACTTGTACTTAAGGAGTGCACAAGTCCTTGATAGTGGCAAATGTACTGATAGTACATGTAAATGATAGTATTTGAACCCATATCATTGTCTGGGAACACCTGGAGATAAGATGGAAGAGGTAAATACTGTAGACTTTCCTTCAGAGTTTATGGCCCTTTCAATATTGTGTTCCACAGGCACTGGGAAAGCAGGTGAGTCCAGTGCAGTTTGTGACCTACAGCCATCACAGGAAGTAGCAGCAGATCCTTGGTTTATGTTGAGATAGGGACTCACTATGTAGTTCTGACTGTTCTAGACCTCACAATGTAGACCAGGCTAGCCTTGAAAGAGATCTATCTGCCTTCCAAGTGCATGTGACACTGCCCTGGTGCAGTATCAGATTATTATTGCTGCTTTCTTGTGCTTACATAGAGGGAGAACTTGTGAGACACTTGTGAGCAGTTGAACTGTATATTACATCTTACCTGACTCAGCTCTTCTTCCTGTCCACTAACATCTCCTGAAGCAGTGGTCCTCAGCTTGTGGTGACCCCCAACCATACAGTTATTTCTATTTCTACTTTATAACTGTATTTTGCTACTGTTGTGAATCATAATGTAAATATCTGTTTTCCAGTGGTCTTAGGCAACCTCTGTGAAAGGGTTGTTTGACACCCCACACCACTTCCCAAAGGGGTTGATGCCCACAGTTTGAGAACGGCTATCTTACAGTTCCTTTCTCTTCTTTTTCAATTCCTGGCCTTGTTTCTGGCCGCTGGGTGACAGCTAAAAGGGTTGGCCAAATATTCTTCCACTATCTCCTGCTTATTGTGGCCTTACCTTTATCTCTGTGTTTTTTAATACTTACTGGTGGAAAAGGTGGCATTTTTCTCTACTGTCTTTAATGCCACTGTTGTATACATCTGCAGAACCTTAGTCTAATCCAAAGTTGGTATTTATCTTTCCTGATTGTAGTGGCCCAGTCTTTCATAGCCCTTTGTTTAGGGTCTGTCTATAATGAACATGGTGCATTATCTTCGCAGCTGATATGATTACTTGGTCAGACTGTTTTAAAAGGTCATTATCCAGAGGAAATGGGAGTATGGCCTGAACCGCAAATAATTTAAGATGTTGACTAAAGGAGCCAGCTGTAGCCAACTCTCTTGGGCATTTCCCTTCATAGAATAGATGAGAACTGTTTTCTGAATGGTAAGAGAGCCAAGGGAGGTTTTCATTAGCAAGAATGTCATTTATTTACTATTCCCTGTGTAGTAACTTCACCTACTCCATTAGATATCTTGGAAAACAAAGTTCTTGCTGTCCCACTCCTCGACAGCCATAGGGAGGGCTTGCATGCACTGGTACCCCTGCCTGTTGAAGAAAAGACTGTGTGACTACGTGGTAGCCAGTGGACAGGGCCCCCAGGCCACAGGGAGCTGTGAGGCCCTGCTGCCGATGGAATAGTTGCAGCTGAGCATTGGTTTGTGCTTACGCCTGTTCCTTTGGTACTCAAGCATAACTAGGTGTTTTGAAAATCTGACTCTCCTAGCTCTACCCCATCTTCCCTTTATCTCATATAGGCCCAGGATTTCTCGGCCTTGGCCTGCTTCCCTCACAAAATATAAATCTGAATTACTAAGGGAAAAGTTTTTACTTGATTCTTCATAAATGGGAGCACACCATGAGAAAGAGATCTAGACTGAGAAAGTATCATAGTTACTGTTAATAAGCCAGACCTCTATCAAGGAAGGAATGGGAAACAGGCTTTGAATGAACAGGGTACAAATCCTTTCCTGTCTCTTGCTCTTTGTCAGGTGGGTAGAAAATTGCTTGCCTTTCCATCCCCATTCCCTATAAAGAGCCTGCAAGGGGCTTTTCTCTCCATTTCAGATGGTCTCCCATATCTTGAGACCTGATTACCATGCTTTCTTTATACACAGAACTGCTGACATTAACACAGAACTACTGACATTTGCAGCCACCATTCAGTCCCATTTTCCTAAATGGCTCTCTTGTCCTTTTCATTACACCACTTTTTCATGTCTTCTACCAGGTGTCCCCTTAGCCATTGTTCCCTTTTGGCTGCAGTTCTCTGGAATCCTAGTCTTGGGCAGTGGGATGACATGCAAGAGGTGTTGCCAGCCCCAAGGCAGGAAGAACTGGGAGTCAAATACCAGGTTATTACCCTATTCTCTGATCTTAAGCTCGGAGCAGCCAGGGGCCTTTTTGAAGATTTAAATTCTTACCTTTTCCTCAAAGAAAATCCGAAGCACTCAACATCTCTTCCAAGCTTGACCAAAGTGGTACACACTAGGGCTGTGCAAATCTGGCCCTCTGCCAGTTTTCTGCAAATAAAGTTTTGTTGAAATATATCCATGGTAATTTTTTGTTCATTGTCTATAGCTGCTTTTACACCATAAGTCAGTGTAATGGAGTTGAGTAATGATGTCAGAAGTACAAGCTGCAGATAAATTTGCTTGTAATCCCTGTAGTATAGACTATGCTGAACTCTGAATTGGGTTAAATGGCTCGTGGTAGCCATGTGGAGCTTGGAGAAGTCTTTGACCTTGAATCTGGGCTGCTTCCGAGTCATAGAACTTAAAATTGTTATTTTATGTGAGTTGTAAGTGCTGTGTCCCATTGCCTAGCATGTGCTTCATGACATATTTTATCCTCTTCTTCCAACCCCCACCATACAGCTGCCTTTTTAAGGCAACTCCCTGCCGCACTGCTAAGGTGTCATTTCCCAGACAGGGAATTGCGCCTGTTGGATCTTCCCCGAAGTAGTGATAGCATTTGCTACTGGGTAGATAACCGGCTACACGGGGCAGACTCCTAGGTCTTCACACTCCAGTTATCATGTGGCCCTGAGAATATGGAGTTGTTGCTGCCTTGCCTTGGTATTTCTGTCTAAAAGATGGATCTAGCAATCCAGCCATCCAAGAGCGTTTTGAGGCCTTTGTCATGAATCCCGTAGTCATTTGTGCTCTTCTGACATCGTCTTCCAGAAAACCAGCTAGCCAGCATATACTTACCAAGCCAGCACTGCTTGTTGCTGTGTTGGAGAAACCTGAACTTTTAAAGAAGAAGCTGTAAGGTATTAATAGAAGATCAGTCTCACAGTGTTTACTTGAGACAGGGTCTTACAATGTAGCCCAGGCTGATTTGAAGCTTATGATCCTCTTGCCTCTGAGGGATCCCAGAATGTCATTTTTACAATTTAACTCTCTCCTAGTCCCAGGCTTATCCGGTATAGCTTTGGAAGGAGACAGGCCTACAGAGGATTGGGAATCATCCCCATGTTTTCTGATGACTCCTCTGTCCTCTCTAAGACTTCAAAATTGCTCCATGATGATGCCTGGATAATGACACCCTCATGCTGGACAGCTCCAGCTGAAAACTGCTGCCCTGACCTATTTCTCCTATTCCTGCTGGCATCAGAATGGAAGATTTTCCCCGGGGTACTCACTCTGCAGCTTCAGTAACCCTGCACAGGCCTACTTTCCCTCTGACCTCCAACCCCTGCATTGTTTTTATTTCTACTTTTATTTTATTTTATGTGAATTAGTGTTTTTTGCTGCATGTATAACTATGTAAGGGCGTCAGATCTTGGAATTACAGACAGTTGTTAGCTGCCATGTGGATGCTGGGAATTGAACTCAGGTCCTCGGGAAGAACAGTCGGTGCTCTTCACCTCTGAGCCATCTCTCCAGCCCCCTTCATTTTTTTTCAACAGCAAAGACTAAAGCATTGTAAGTAACTAACTGTTGCTGTAGAAAGAAATGCCTGTTTTGAGGAACATGGCCCTATCTATCTCAATTACTGCCTTAGATAGACCTATCTAAGGAGAAATGTAGCATACATAGGAAAGAAAGCTAAGAAAAAGAAAGAAGAAAGAGAAAGAGAAAGAGAAAGGAAGAACGATGGGCTCACCTCCTTTGTTAGGTTTCATGTGTAGTGCCTCTTGTGTGAAAAAGAGGCTGAGGGTTAATTTAACTTGGTGCCTTTTGTGTGCCCTCTGGTGTAGCCCCATAGTGTCCTTCAAGCCCTGTGCGACGTGGCCTCTCAGCCTGCTGTGCCATCTGTTCATGTAGCCTACTCCCTGCCAAAGAGACTCAGGAGAGGAAGGGCAGCGCACAGTGCTGAGGCTAGTTCAGCCCTGGGAAACCCAGGAGGGTGCAGTTCACCTGGCCAGGATGAACCCAGTGAAACCTGCTCTGCCATGCTTGCTGACTGACACATCACTAGGAACCATCACTGAGCCCCCAAGAACTGCCTGCTGGAAAAATTAGCAGGCTACTTGGCTGTGTTTCACTCTTTCTACAGAAATCACTTTATTCTAAATTATTATATCTACCATCCAGGAAAAAGGGGGATATGTGTACAGCCTTTTCTAAACATCTCTTTGTCCCCTACAAGTGCTTAAGAGTTTTTTGGGGGGAGGAAGGTAATATAGTGGGATACAAGGTAAGGTTTCTCTTTCCCACCCTTGACAGTTCGGCATTCACCAGTGATGATTTTCAAAGTTCAGTTTGTTCATAGTCTGCTGTTTTCTTAGACGAGGACTCGAGGAAAAGAATCTTAATTTTATAGTGTTTTATGGTGGGTTGTTTTTTAAGCCTTTTTATATCTCACAACAAATGTATGCAAAGTTGCTCTCCACATCTCACAGTCCAGGGAACTGTTACACCTGTTCTTCTTAGAGCTGGTGGTGAGAAAATACTAAAATAGAAATAGCTGTACTCCCAATCAAGTACTCTGCTCTTCAACTATTGCTAATTCTGTTAATAGAAAGGGATCGCTTTTTAAGCTATATGTTGTCATCTTTTCAACTCCAGAGTGTCTAGAACTAAAGGATTCTCCCAAATGTCAAACACTGATGAATTCTGTTCCAGGAAACATCCCATCTGGTTCTGTTCTGGGGCAGGAGGATTTGCTGGGTGCTGCATCCTCAGGGATTTTCTCTGCTCTCACTGAGTTCTTCCATCTTTTGACTTCTGATTCCTGCTTGCTTCGTGTGCTTTTTAACTTTTCTGGACCTTGCTTTTTAGATGACTACTTCCTTCCACATGATAATGCATACCCGTGTTCCTGTGGCTGGTTATTCTCTTAGCACAAATCTGTTTACAAAGACACGGTTCCCTTGCTCTGAATAAAGGGCCATCTCTGATCTTTACATCTCCTTGGGCTACTTCTCCAGCTTCTCTCATCATTTGTCTCCTCTCTGCACCTTGTCAGCACAGCCCTCTGTGATGCTGTGGCTCCCCATCTATGTCAGCACAGCCCTCTGTGATGCTGTGGCTCCCCATCTATATCAGCACAAGCCTCTGTGATGCTGTGGCTCCCCATCTATGTCAGCACAGGCCTCTGTGGTGCTGTGGTTCCCCATCTATATCAGCACAGCCCTCTGTGATGCTGTGGTTCCCCAGCTATATCAGCACAGGCCTCTGTGATGCTGTGGCTCCCCATCTATGTCAGCAGTGATGCTTATGTAAAGTGAGGTGATTTATCCCCCACAGTTTCAGGGCTGGGGAGGAAGGCCTGTTCTGTTACTATTTACAGTTCTCCCTAAACTCAGTGTGAAGAAGGAAGACATTGGGGGCTGAATATGTGACTTCTAATAGGAGTTTCCTATAAACTTGACCTTTCTGTGCACTTACCACATGCAGTCCTCCCTGGGTTTCCATATAACCAAGATGCTTAAACAAAAATAAACAAGTGTTTGGTGTTGTAGGAAAGCTTCGGTGCTTTTAAAAAAAAAAAAAAAGCTTTCCGTGGTCTAAAAGAAGCCACCAGTGTCCTTTTAGTTTCCTAATACAGTTCCTGTCTCCTCTCCTGTATGTCTCTATGCTCAGCTTGTTCTAGTTAAACTGCCATCCCAAAGGGATCTTGTTTGGTTTTGTTTTTTGTAATACAAGGTTTCTCTGTGTAGCCCTGGCTATCTTAGAATTTGCTCTGTAGATCAGGCTGGCCTCAAACTCAGAGATTCACCTGCCTCTGACTCCCAACTATTGGGATTAAAGGTGTGAACCACTACCACCCAGCTCCAAGAGATTATTTTAAAGTGTAGGCACTCAGATTCCTGTACCAAGATAAGTTGTAAATACTATATGAATATCAAGCTGTTATCTGAACTTTCACATTTGGACTTCAAGCTCTTCCCAGGAGAAGAGTCCTCAAATCCCATCACAGTCTCTAAATGAAAAACAGCATCATAAGAAGAAGATGGCAGAAAGCCAGGTGTGGTGGTACACACCTTCAGTTGGAACATTAAGGAGGCAGGCAGGATCCAACCTCCATTATATAGTGAGACCTTGTCTCAAGGGGATGGGGAACCTAAGATAAAAGTTTTAACTGAGTGCTGCTGTCACAATGCCATCCCCCTTTTTTCTCCTTCCCTTGGCCTGCTGGATCCCTGGTCAGCTTTGCCTCCTAGGGCAGCTTCCAGTAGCCTTCCTTAGCAAGCTTATCCTGCATCCTGGCTCCAGTGGGATTCCTTTCTGCAGAGCTGCTGGCTCAGCTCTGCTGTTCCTCTGTTCTTGTGCATAGAACTTTCATAGCCAGTCAAGCATAGAATTACATCCATTCTTCCGAAATAGTTGCTAGGGCTAATTTGTCATTGGCTTGGCCAAGATCTTATTTCCTGTGTGTCACAGAGGCTGTCTCGTCTAGGTTTGATAGACTTCAGCACCCTCCAGAAAACAGTGTCCACATCTGTCAGTGCTGCTGGAAGTGACGGTAGGCCAGAAATGGCATAGAACACAAGAGATGTGGCCTCCTTGAGACAGGGAGGAGGGCCTCGGGGGTGTGATTCTGTCCCCAGGAAGAAAATCCTATTCAGCAGAAACATCTTTCCTTTCCCTTAGGAACTGGTCTCCACTGTCGTAAAGTCTTCTTGAGAGACCTGTATTTTACTCTGCCAAGTCAGCTTGTTTGTGGACCGTTGTTCCATCAAAAATTAAGAAATACAGTACTTGGACCTGACAATTGTGCTTTCCCCCCTCCAAAGAGAAGCAGCAGCACCCTTGGCAATGCCAAGGCCATCCTGGCACATTATTTTCCTCTACGTCTTTCAGTTTTTTGACCCAGATCAGTCCCAGGGTAAAGATGGAAAGACTCAGACATGACATCTTCTTGCATCTTCCCACCAAAATGATCCATGGTACTGATTTGAACTTCATTTAAAGCAAGGACTCAATGCAAGGCTAGTGCACATACTGGCTCTGAGAGCATTATTGTAGATAGAGGGTCCTGAAAACCCTTCACATAGAGACATGCTAAATAGAGCCCCTGCCTTTCACCAAATGTGATACCGTCTATTCTGACAGGACATTTTCTTTATGAGTAGTATCTGTGGAAGACAGCTGTTGCCCAGCACGTTCATCTTTCTTGGCTCCCAGGAGCTGTGTAGGTTTTGTAACCCAAGACATACAGAAAAATACATGATGTTACCAAGAGGAAAAGAATGCTAACCCCATCCCCAACTAAGGTTTGGGGTAGGAGAGCTGGGGTGCACTAGATGTTCCTAAAACAGAGTCCCTGGCTTCTCTAGCCTCTGTAATTGTCCTAGACATCCATTCCTAGAGCTTTCAAAGGTGAGGATTCTTTTTAAACTGGGACAGCAGAAGCTAATATTCTTAATATCATAATGAAGAACTGAAAGAAAGTAGCTCAGGGTTTTTGTTTCTCATGTAAAGCATCTTACACTGAACTCTTTACCTTTCCCACTAAAGCCTTGTTTAAAAACTAGTTCTGTATTTCATCTCCTATCTTCAGATCGGCAGATGTTTCCCTCATAACTAAAGGTGACCTCATACAGACCTGCCCCCAATTGCCAGAAGAATTTCATGCAGGCAGGCCTCCAATGCTCTGTCTACACCACGGTGTAGATTTCATATTGGTGTGTTTAGAGGCTTTTTGGTCCTAATGTCTCCCCGTTCTCTTTGTCCCAAACATTCTAAGCCATACTCACTGCCTAAATTTCCTTCCACCTCTTGATATTGCACAATTCAGTTGGTGTCTTTTTAAAACACAGCTCATAATATATAATAGCAAGGCTTCCTGAACTTCGAGCAAGGGACCAGCAGATAGTAGATTGCATTTGCTCTCCAGGTAGTACTAACACTGTGCTGTTCCATGTGTGACTCCCCCAAGGACACAGGCGTGACTGTTGTGGTTGATGAGCTGATCTTAATTCTGCCCTCTTCTCGCCCATTTCCTGTGTCTGTTACCAAGGACTAGGGAGCCTCTGTTCCAAACGTGGCTCTGCTGATGAACTTCCCACTTGCTTCTCCACTCATGACAGTTTCTGGTCAGCTACACTTAAACAGATTTCAAAAACAAAAGTGACCAGTGATCTGTTAGGAAATGCTTTGGTGCATGAATTCAGATTATGAGCAAGGTTGAAAATTAATAGCAGACATACCCTAAACCTGGTCCAAACAACAGGGTTTCTTAGGCACAGAGGGACAGCTCATTCTCAGACTCAGCTTCACTGTTTTAAGGACATCTTTTGTTTCTTTGTCATTGAACAAAAACTTAGTAACATGAAGAGTCAGACCTGGGTCCTCATTTTCTACCTGATCTTAAACACAGTCCTCAGCCTCTAAATAAGTACAGTCTCACTGTATACTGCAACTCACTAGAAACAGTGTTTCAAGTGGTGCTCAGTGCAGCAGTCTTGCTACATTTAATTGCTTGGGTTGTATAAGGAAAGTACCTTCTTGATAAGGTTACTGTAAAAACGAAATGTAAATACTTAACACAGGACCTACTGGATAGTAAATACTCCATGAACAGCAGTTTGCAGCATCATTTTATTAGTGACATTAATTCTCTATTGGTTTTGCTAATGTGAGATTCAAATTCCAGTGTGGATAAAGCACTATACCCACAGTATGGTGGTAGGCTTGATATAGGTACATGTGCTGTGAACAGTATTTATATTAGAATCAACAAAAAATAATGATTCACCCACTGTCTCACTCCCAAACCTGTCTAAGGCATTGTCAACAAATGTAAATATACTCCTCCAGCCCTTGTGCCATGACTGACACTGCTTATTGGTTATGGCATGCTTTGGCCTAGGGCTCTGAACCTTTTCAGGGTTCTTCAAAGCTACTACTAATTTTAAGCATGGTGGTGGCATATATCTCTAATCCTAGCATTTGAGTTTGAGGTCAGCCTGGTCTGTGCAGACCCTGTCTCAGAAGGAAAAAAAAAAAAAAAAGTGTTTTGTTTTGTATTTAAAGCTCCTACCAATTGAATGGAGTTGGTACTTGAATGGAAACCCATTTGCCATCTTTCATCGAAATTCTCAAAAGAGCCTTTAAATATCTTTGGGTATCAGCCAGTCTTTTTGTAAGTATGATAAGACTGGGCCATTTCGCCTCTGGTTCTTCATGTCCTGTACATCAAAACCACTTCCTTCTGAGCAGTACCACTTTCACTGAGAAAGCAAAGGGCTCCCAAGGAGTGTTAACCTTTTCTAGATGGCTTTTCTAGATGTGCCTATGAACCGATAAAGCCAGCCATCACTACAAGAGCTGAGAGCAAGACACTTTGGAGGTGTCTAAGAAATAATGGCTAAGTATCTTCTCTGCCTGAACTATCTTGGGGGCTCCCTGCTCTTCTCTACGTATCCCTAGGGTCATAGCAAGTTGAGAGTAAGAGAAGGACAGCCTTAGATCCTGGGCAGCCCAGGCTTCCTTGTCCTCAGATGGAGTCTGTGCTCTCTTTGGCCCTTCCTTCTAGCCCACAGCCACAGCAGTCTAAGTCACCATATGTTTGTCCTTGATGTGTATGAAATTGGAAGACTGAGAAACTAGCAGAATGCCAGCAGGAGCTCTAAAGAAAGATCTAAGTGTTAACCAGGACAGAAAGGGACAGGAAAAGAACGTCAAGTAGCATTGTCTGGAACCATCACTACAGGAGTAACAGCTGGCCTCTAAGCAGGAGTGGAAGAGTGAACTCAAAGCCTTTTCTTCCTTCCCAGGCTAACATTGTGTTTTCCTTTTCTCCATTTCCTGTCTCGTGATAGTAGAACTCTTATAAGTAATAAGTAATTCTTATTAATGGTAAGGAAGGCATTGGCTAGAGGTGGAAGATCATGTGGCTACTAGAGATCCTTCCATCTCTCCCAGAGGGCTACATTTGTCACTTTCCAGGTCTCTAGTGCATACAGTAGGTAAGGATGCTGTTACCCCTCCAGCTAATGTAAAACCACTGACCTGGAGTTTGTATGGTAGCACTGTAACATTATATGAGGAAATGCAACAAGCAGTCCATTGCCACTGACTGGATATAGATTTTTGGTTTGGCCACCTGCCACTTGGTAATTTTAGAATAGGGTCACTTTCAGAATGGGAGGATTCCTTGTGGAAGGGGCCCGGTTGTTTGTTATTGTCGTGCCCTCCCACAGTATGTGCCCATCTCTTGAGTATATGGCAGTTCTTAGCCTGCCTGGCAGAGAGAACCAGAGCTCTCCCCTCAGCTTCCAGGACTGCAGATGTGGCCATTTCCAAATGCCTGGGGTGCCCTTAAGTACTTCCTCCTCCTAATCTCAGCACTTCCACTCTTGGCGCATCAGCAGCTTTGTAACTTGCATTTAATTTTGCTCTGTGTTTTGGCCTTTTGGGTATTTGTGGGAGGAAGGTCAACTGTGGGTCACTGTTTTCAAAATTATGCAGTTACACCTGAGTCACAGTCTCTGGAGAACCATTTAGGCAAGAGTACCAGAAGTATCTTCAGGGCTCTTGCTGTTTTCACGTGACAATTTTAAGTCTGGATTCTGTTTCATATTATACCAGGACCATCTACCCTGGTTTTACCATCTTCAAAATGGGAGTACTAAAGCTTTCTTCTTCCTTACTTTAAGAATGCTGAATAAGGGGAATGCTCAGACATGGTGGGGAATTTCCTGAGGAGACCTAGGTCAGAGATACCTGAGACTGTTATGTGATCTGAAAAGGGAGTGCTGTGCTGGCCAGAGTTTTTTCTTTTCACTAGCATCACAACTAGGAGCCAAGTGATGGAATAATAGAACTGTGATCTGGACCTGTGGATAATTCTGTACTCCATTGAGTTAAGCATTGGTCAGTATTTTCCCTTTTCTCTGCTACCAAATCTCTGTGATGTACTGGCTTTTTCTACATGAGCAAGACACTGGTTGGGTTCTGATAAGCAGTATACTTTAGCAGAATCTAATCCAGAGAACTTCTCATAGTCTTCCCTGTAATTAACTTGTTGAATGAAGGTCTGAGCTGAAGTTGCAAAGCAGACACTAAATATTTTATCTTCCTGTTAAGGGTGTCATGCCCATGAATCTAACATTCCTTATCCTGATTGTCTGGATAAGACCATATTTGCATATCTTTTCCTGCCAGTCTGAATGTGCTCAGGCTCCTTTTTGGATCAAGAAAAGACCTATAACTTTTTAGACAAAACCCCTGATCATTATGTCATGTCTTTCACCCTGGAGCCATGATATTTGTTCTTATTGAATATAAATTTCACTTCTCGGCTTCCTCTTTGTTTTCTTGCCATGTGACCTAGAAGTGAGTTTTCTTAAAGATTGTTCTCAAAGTTCTGGATTCTTCCTTTTCCATACGAAATTATAATCAGTGGCTGAGATACCCTAGCCCCAAACCACTACAGTATGGAAAATTCAAAAATTTATGAGACCTTGGGAGCCCTATCATGTTTCAGTGTATAAGCTTTTAGCCTTGAGGCAAGGACAGGTGTATGGTTTATCGAGCTCCATTGCTCTGCAGAAGCACTGCAGCATGTGAAAAGCAGGTAGAGGTACTGAGATGCTCTGTCCAGCCCTTAAAGGGATGAGGACACATTCACAAGGACACCAAGCAATGCCTACTGCAATGCTTAGAAGACCACTTCAGGAAAAAGCAGTTTCACATGGCCCAGACTTCTGTCTTTCTTCTTTTAATTTCTTTACCTGCCCTCCCCTTGTGTTTCTGTAATTTATACAGTATCGTTCAAGGGTGTTAAAGAGATCAATAGCAATTCACCTCTTCCCTTATTGATTAAAGTGATGGCAAGGAAAAATGGCAGGCAGTACCAATTCATTTATCATAAGCTATCCATTTCCTGCTGCGTACCACTTACTATTCGCTTGTTGGGTTGCTGATCTACAATTGGCATTACTTCTATTTTCAGGCTGCCTTAATGAAAGGACCATTATGTTTGGCTCTTCTAGTCAAAGGTGGGCACAAAAAAAAAATAGAAAAATGACAAAGAACAATAAAATTGCTCTGGGACCTGCTCTTTGGCTTCATGGCTTAGCTGAGGAACTTGGCACCCTGTGTTGGACATTGCTCTGTCACTCAGCAGCACCCCTTCTCATTTTTCCAAAAGTGCATAGGATTCTTCTATTGTCTGTTTTTCTACAGAGTGTAATTGGGTGTGATAAATGAAAAGGCTGTAATCCCTGTAAATGACTCCAATTTTGCTGATGTTGTAAAGGTTTATCATTGCTCCATGGCTTTTCAGTACCATGCAGACTCACCTTTGGAGAACGTGAGGTGCCAGGGATGGATCTAGGGAGGCTTGGGACATGAAGGGAGGGTTCTTATGGTAAAGGGGATTTGTGTCCATATAGGGATAAAACACAGAGGCCATTCTTACCGACTTCTCTTGACCCTAGAAATAAGCATAGAATAAGCATGTGTACGTGTGTGCTGTTCGCCTTCACTGGTCATACCTTCTGACTGTCACTTGGGAAAAGTGACAGAGAACACATGTTTTAAATGTGGAACTTAAGCCTTTTCACAACAGAGTGCCCATTTTGACAGTTCAGTGTTGCATGTGGTAATATACCTGAAGAAAGACTGGTTTAATCCCAGGACTCCAGAGAGGAAGTCAGAACTGACTACAGAGCCAAAGCTCGACTAACCCAGCTGCTGCTTCTTTCCTAGATAGGGACGGTGTTGTTTCTATCCAGGAATTCTCACCCAAGCTTCTCCATATTTCTTTCTGCCCTCCATCCATGCTGAGGCTCACTGCTATCACACAAAGTAGGCCAATTCCAAGAGACATCTTCCTGGGTTGAGTTTTTGTGGAGAAGTAATATTTGGGGGGCTTCCTGGAGGATAGCCCTGCTTAGCCACTTACCTGAGTATGTAGTTAATGGCAGTCTGTGTAGAGTGGTGATCCCAGGGCTGGCTGCTTGTTGTTGTCAAGGGCTACAGTTTTTCATGGCAACCCAGCACCCAGCCAGGCTTGTCCAGAAGAGCACTGCTGACTCTGTCATGTGTCCTGAGTACTAGTGGGTTGGATGTCCTTCCAGTAGGGAGATGTCACTGAAAACCCAGTGTGACTGTGTGGTCTGCAGGTGCTAGATCTGGAGAAGGCAGCCAGCACTCTGTGAAGTTGGTAACTACATGTGAGGCTGCCAGCAGGATGATTGTTCTTTTCCCATGAATCTTCAACAAACCATTGTCCTGCATGGATAGGGTGAGGGGAGCCAGACATCCCCTCACCCTCCTCAGCTTTGTTTAGACAGCTTTGCTTTTTAAGCCCAAGTTTTATAAGTAGCTGGAGATGACGAGGGAAAAAAATAAAATGAAGACTATATTTCATGTTTTTCTCCTAAGCTGAAAAGTAGCCCCTGCTTCGAATTATCTTGGCAGCCTCAGTACAAAGGTTCGAGGTTTGCCTTGGTTGGGGAGTGCTGCTGGCTCAGCTCTAATGTGGAACCAGCTACAGACTAGGCCTGGGCTGGAGAAGCAGCAGCCAGGGCAGCAGATGGCACAGCGTCTTGTGCCACTGGGGCTTGAGACTCACACCATCTTCTTCCTCCAGCCAAGACAGCCTCATTCCTGCTAGCCGTGGATACAGAAAGCATTTCTGGTTTTTTAGAAACTCCATTTTTAGACAAAGATGGAAGAAGCAACACAAATATAATACAGGAAATTCTCAATCTCATTATAAACATTTCTATGTCAAACAAACTAAAATAGAACTTTCCCTTTGTTGGGTTAGAGAAATTTAGAATAGCAATCTCCATTTTTCCATAGAGCATTGAGTGCAAAAATATATATATATATAAATAGAAGTCAGTATGACCCATTCAGTTCCAAGGACTTGAGCATAGGCTTCATAATACTGAATCAGAGCATTTTGTAGCTAGAATGACACCTGGGGTGATGGAGCCCAAGCCAAGCATCCTGTTGCAGGTGAGACGACTAGGAATTAGTTAAAACGCAAGTTTCCACACTGCCATCACCTCCACAGTACCTCTGAGGCAGCAGCCACCAGCCCCTAGTCATCCAGCTGAAGTACAAGTAATAATGTAAGAATGTGACAGTGCTTCCTGTAAAGGAGTAGGTAGGTGGCTGTGTGGCTGAAACAGAAAAGAGGTAAACAAGTGAATTTTCTTCAGATTGCTCTACTTTAGTGAGACAAGGACAGGACGCTCAGGCCACAGCAAAGTCACCTAGGCTTGGTGTTCAGACACTTTGCCCACACAGGGATTCAGAGCTGACATCAGAAAACATGCCAGAGGGAGAAGAGGACACATATGTGATTGAACTGGAATTTTCCATTGCTTCTGGTGTACACTGGTGGAAAAGCTGCTGACGACTGTTCAGGCCAAAATCTAAACTTGAGATGTACCCAAAGGAAACAGTAAGGAGTGCTGAACTGCTGTCTATTGGGGGCATTTTCTCTTCTTTTTGGGGGGGGTGTGGAACATCTTGTTTATTTAACTTGCCCAGCAGAGATTATCCTTAAAGTCCCTGACTCGGGTTTGACACACAGTCCCTTCCTTCCCTTCCCTTTCCGTATGTTCAGGGACCTGCTCCCTCTGGCCTCCCAGAAGACTTCTGGAGTGCTGTGCCACACTGTCACACACACCAATCTTCTCCATCTTCTTGTTTGTCTTTTAAGGAGTTATCAGGTGTGGGGAGGAACAAATCACGTTTTCCAGCAATTTAATTTTATTAGCTGATTTTGCCCCTTTTTCAGAGCATAGCTAAATGAAGCTAAACATACACACAAGGGCTATATTTAGTCCTGATGGTGTGGTAGAGTAGAGAAGGCACAAACATAGAGGTTTATCTGCTACCTAGTAAACATAGGGAGATGTCAGGGCTAGAGAATTCAATAGTAATAATAAGCATTTATACAGTGCAATGACAACTTTGATACAGGGCATAATTTTCTGGGGATTACTATTAATTGTGACTCTGCCTGTGATCGGCCCCCTGGTGAGGGGCTTGGAACACCATGCAGAGTTAAGCTATATTAAACATCAATTAAAATAGTATAAAATAGCAACTGAGAAATACGCAAAGGTCAGAGTAGCTGTAAACATGTAGACAGACACTAGGGTATGAGACGGCAAGACCTAAGGTGCCTACTGCCCTGGTGAATTATGTGGTCAGCTCTTAGCCTCCTCAAGGGCACCAGGTTACTGGGTTTCTTGGAGAGTGGATTGTGGATTCCATTAGCTTCCTAAGTTAAGTTTTTGCTCAAAGGAATTTCAGAAATCACTGCTGTCCAGCAAGAGATAATGTAAGACAACCAGAGTCACGCCATAGCATAATTTTCCATATTGGCAAGGTTCTTTATCTGCGCTGTCCAGTATTTGGCCACCTGGCACATGCAGATACTCAACACATGCATGCACACACATACACACACACAGACCTGCAACAAAGTGCCGGACCCAGACCAGCATGAATTCATACTGAATACTGGAGATAAGTTCCTTTATCCAGACCAGTTGGTATGTTTCTCAGATTTTTTTTTTTAAATCCCTTACTCCTCATGCACTATTCTACTCCCATATACTTAAAAAAAAAAAAAAAAAAAAAAAAAAAAAAAAAAAAAAAAAAAAAAAAAAAAAAAAAAAAAAAAAAAAAAAAAAAAAAAAAAATGGTGTGTATGAGTGTTTTATCTACATGCATCTTGTATACACTACTTGCACGTCTGATGCCTGCAGAGGCCAAAAGAGGACATCAGATCCCCTGGAACTTGATTAACAGGCAATCGTGAGCTACCATTTGGGTGATGGGAATTGAACCTGGCTCCTCTGTAAAAGCAGCAAGTGCTTTTAACCATTGAGCCATCTCTGCAGCTCCTCCCCATGCACTTAACTTGAAAGTATCTTCAGTATCAAGAAAATCAGCCTTGGCCTTGCCGCCTCCTCCTCCTCCCCTACCATCCACTCTGCCATCATCCCCCTTTCTCCTGACAGACATAATCATGCTTATGCCAGGTATTTCCTGTTCTCCCAAACAGAAATTGGAAATGGCTGAAGAATTCTGGCTGAAAACCACAGGTCTACAGAGTTGTCACTAGGCCAACAGAACCTCTGACTCAGTTGCTGTGTGTAATTTTGTGTAACCCTTTGTTTGCGGTGCAGGTCATCAGGCAACTCTCACATCATTGGTCCCTGTGGCATCTGAGATACAGATACCTTTTCCCATAGTTCTTTGACACTTGTTGAAAATTAATGAATCCATTAATTGGAGTGGTATAGTGTAGTAGAGCATTAGACTCATAGTTAGAAATCCCATGTTTTAGAATCCAGACTCTTCCAATTACCAACTTTGACCTCCATGAGGTTTGATCTTCCCCAGTAAAAATGACTGTGTTGTAGACCTTTACACATTGAGACAGTGAAGAAAAGAAATCCAGAGAAAGAACTGTAAAGCCCTGTGCCTCATACACCACCACCACCTCCCCAGGTTTCACCTGGGTTTCTTATCCCAAAACACACTTCCAAGTTGCTGTCCAGCACCCAAATGTCCTGAGGCAAGCTGGATGGCATCATTGCCTTCTTTGATTATGGTACACATGTAACCCTCAAGGAAATCAAGAACAGCCAGCCCCTCCCTCACATGCTCAGATGTATTATTTTGGCTCATTATTGGCTTAGGTACATGAAGCAAGAAGGGCAAAGAAGTTCCCTGTGGTACTGAGGTCTCAGATGCTGACTCAGTGGCTGCTAGCCAGTCCCCCTCCACCCAGAAGTAGAAAGTCACTGCTCCAGAGATTGGCCCTGGCCGCCCAGAGCCCCCCGTGGAGCTGCCAACCCTGCACAGCTCACAAAGGGCCCTGTAGCATCTCTAATTGAGGAGCTGGTGAGCGGCCGCCTTCAGTGGTGGTATTTTTAGCTACAGTGATACAGCCTCATCTTTTTGCAGGATGTTTTGTTTAGTTATTTCCTTAAATGAAATAAATAAGTAAAACTGAAGAGCGTACTACTTATATCCCATTGCCAGCACCCGAGAAGTTTGGTGCATCCCCTCACCATGGCCTGTGTAATTAATTCTTCCTGAGACCCAGGTGCTGAGGCACAGCATTAGTCAGAATATCAGAGAGAGAGCATGTACATGTACCAAGAAAAGCTAGCAAAAAGAAGAGAAATAATGCTGTCTGGCCTACTGTTGGTGCTGAGGGCTTTGCAAGTAGCGTGGGCAGCTGGGAACCACCCTCCTTTCAGGCTGCTCAAGCCTTTGAAGTATCTGAGCATCAAGTGAGTGGGCTTCCACTCCTAAGCAGAGCATCTTTGCACTACACGGGATTCCATTCTGTGGGTTTGCTGGGGCTTGGGGCTGCAGAGCAGGAGTTGGGTTTTTGTTTGTTTGTTTGTTTTCTGTGCTTTTATTTTCCTTGTCTTTACCCTATCTGTGACTTATGCTTTCCTGATCTTTGGTTTGGCTTTGGTGTTTATGTTTATTTGTTTGAGGTTTTGATTTGGGAGTTTTATTGTTAGCATGTTTTATTGATAAAGGAATAGAGGATAGTCAGCATTTGTTTCAGACCCCATGGTGGTGATTCATCATCCTGGAAACACACATAGGCCACGGAGGCATAGGAAAGCTACTAATGCTTGGACCTCCCTCCAGAGAATCTACTTTTACCAACAACACGTTTCAGGGGGCTGGGGCTGTTTTGTTTTTTCCAAGGTCCCCCGGTACATTAGCTGATACCAAGGGAAAGCTTTGTTAATTTTGGTAAGTGTGATAATAGCATTGTGGTTATATAAGAAAATGACCGCATATTTTTAGAGATGCCACTGAAGTGGCGTGGTGTCTGAAGCAAAGAAAAGGGCAATAGAGGCTTTATTGAGTCTACATTATGGGTATGTGGAGTACTCACTACTATTCTACTTGCAATTTCACAGAAGTTTTTTGTATAATTAAATGTTTTTAAGGTTTTTAAAAACTCCCCAAGGAATTGCAGTATTCATCTAAGGTTAAAAACTGCTGGCTTATTGGAGATTGAATTCAGATTAACACACCCTAGCCTGCCTATCAGCTTAGACTTTGTTCATGACTGTGGATTTCTTTCAGCAAAAAACTTGATCTCTCCAGCTCATAAGCAGTCCACAGCCTGGTGACAGGATGGACACGAAGAACAAATTAGTTCTACCTCTATATTAGAATTTCCTATTGGGAATTCCTCCCATCCCAGGCCCCACCCTTCAGAAAGCTGCTCAAGGACTACAGGTATTTAAAACCCTGCACATAGATTTGCCACTGGGTTTCCCCTTGTGGTTTTCTTCTCTTCCCTGGGACCACCTGGGAATGTTTTGTTTAGATTAAACCTGGATTTATTAATTTGGCCTGATCTGACTTAAGCATTGGTGAAGGTACTCACTACTGGGAGGTTTTTACTTATCATTCAGGAGTAGCCAGTAGACAGCTGTTGTGCCATGGGGTTCACCTTCTTATCCCTTGCTAATGTTGCATGCTCCATCTGAGAACTTCTCTGCCCACACCAGGGAAGACAGCTATCAGCAGTCTCTCTGTCTGTCTGTCTGCCTGCCTGTTTGTCCATCCCCCCCCACCCCTGTGCGTGCGTGCGTGCGTGCGTGCGTGCGTGTCCCCATCCTCAACATTGTTTCAATAATCAAGTGCTATTTTGTTCTTGCTGCTTAGCAGGTGAGACCAACAGCAGCTTGTACAGCCAAATAACATGGAGTTCTGGAGTCAGGCTGGAGCTTCAATCCTACATTTGCACCATGGCCTTGATTAGGATCCTAGCAAGTACCTCTTTACTCAGAGGCAGGCCATTGGCTAGTCTTTATTCAGGGCATTTTGTTACTTACACCTGAACATTTAGCTAATCTGTGTGTTGTTACAGGGTTCTACAGTGGGGGGTAATAATTAAGATTATCTAGGTCACTTACCAGCCTCAAATAAGTTAATTCAGTTTTATCAGGGTGTTTATTGAGAGCATAGCTGCCAAGCTTTCAGCTCCCAGGGTGTCCTTTTAACAGATTTCTGCCTGAGAAATGTTAAGGTCATCTACCCAACCTGTGACTATGCCAAAGGACAGGGGCATCTTTGGCTCCCTAGAGGGTTAGAAGTCAGTCTTGGCCCTAATGATACACTCATATTGCCTGTGTTCACAACCAAGCTGTGTGATTTTTCTCCTGTTCTCTCCTAAAAGTACACTTCTGTGGGTATTCTGCAAGCCCATGATATGCCTTGAATTATGCTTCTGCACAGGAATTTTTAAACAGATGGAAGCTGAGATTTCTCCTGCTTCTGGCTTGCCCTAAGCACACATTCCTGCCATATATACCTCTGCTGTCCTTCTTCCTGGCTAGCCCCTGGGGAGTGCTGGATAACATCAAGGGGATCGATCACATCTTCATTGTTCTCGTGTACTTGGCTTGTCCCTGGTCACAGAACTGGTTCTACAAAGGTATACAAACAAATAAATAAGCCACGAGTGCTGGTTACTTCTTGTCTACTTGACATAAACCTAAACATCTGGAAAGAAGGAATCTCAGTTGAAGATTTACCATATCATATTGTCTTAACACATTTATGGGCCATTTTCTTACCTACGGATTAATGTGGAAGGGCCCAGTGCACTGTGGGCAGTGCCATCCATGGCAGGTGGGCCTGGGTTATACAGGAAAGCATGCTGAGCAAGCATGTCAGTAAGCAGCACTCTTCCATGGTCTCTCCTTCAGTCCCTGTCTCCAGGTTCCTGCTTTCCGCTCCTGCCTGGCTTTCCATGATGCATTGTGGCATGCCTTGTACTTGGAAGTGTAAGCAAATAAACTTTTTCCTCCCATAGGTTGGTTTTGGTCATGATGTTTTATCACAGCAACAGGAAAGCAAAGTAGGATACAAGAAAAGGCTAGGGCCAGGGTCCCTCTATGCCTTGGGCCTGTGCACCTAAACCATAGAGCATTCTGAAGTTGCCCTGTGTTCACCACGACAGGAACCTGTAGCTAATTGGGAAGTTTCATGTCTGTAACAGTCTCAGAGAAAAAAGCTATTTGGTTCTCCTCCTTACTTTGGGATAAAGGGTAGTCTCTGACTCAGTTTCTCCCGTATATTATTATTGGACCCAGCCATCTTTCCTCTCTTGCCCTGGCCTCTGAAGGTGCTACATTTGTAGGAAGGTTCCCCCTTGTTTTCTGGGACAGTCACCAACACCTGGCTAGCTCCTGCTGAACAAGAAGGAAAGCTCTGGGCAGTAACTCATGCTTCTTTGACTGTGAGTCTGGCCAGTCTTCTTTCCTTCTCAATTTAAAGCAGAGCTTTCTAATCTCACAGATGATTTAAAAATCCAGAAGTCCTATTATGAGGAAAGAGGTTCCAGGAGAAAACTACCTAAACACTGGTGTCTAATGACTCCCCCAGTGTAGCTAATGTGAGCTAAGAGAGGGAAGCATTGCCTCAGGAGTCCTCAGTAGAAGGAACCAAGGTCCTGCCTCACTGCCTAAGCAACCTACTGTTGGCTCCTCCACACAAGGGAATGGAAACAGAGCCCCTTGTGTTTCCCCCTGAGGTGATGCTGAGACAGATCTTTCATACTGTGTAGTTAGCAGTATGGCAGATAGACACCAGCATACCCAAGGCCCGCTGCTTCTCAACCTTGAACATTAAAACAGAGAGGACATAAATGTATCTATGGACAAGAGCTTACTTTTGTTTTCAGACATACTGATGAGGGAGAATAATCCAGAGGTGACTCTACAATCCTCAGAGTGACAGTTTTAAATTCTAGCTCAAAGAATGCTGTCTACCACCAACCCTTGTCTACATCCCACCCTTCAGTATCAGAGGGACCTGCCACAGCAGTGACCGACAGGGAAAGAAGTACCAGACAGCTTCCTACCCTGTCTCCGTGTCCTGTCAGATTTCAAGCTTTAACTCCATGTTTGTGCTCTGCCTACTTGGCTGGCTGTTCTTGCACTTGAGCGGCTTGTTTGCCTGGACAGGTCCAAGCTGTCTGAGCCATCAGCAGCTGCACCTCCTCCCTCACGCCTTCTGTCTGAGCCAACCTTGATTCACAGTAGTGCAGATGGCCCCAGCAGTACCGAGATGTCTGCCATCCTGTCCCCTCTCCTGCCCTGTTTCTGTGAGATGAGGGGGCTGGCTGAACCAAACTTGCCTACAAGTCACCCTGGGCCAAGATGAAGAGGACTCATGGGTGTTAGTTCGTGTTCTAGTACATTAAGCTTCCTGCATGACTTTAAAGACAAAATGAACTGAGACCAAGAGATAAGGAAGGCCAAGGCCCAAGTTCATTCTGTGTAAGAGATGCTTTCTAGCTTGTATGAGCACTAATCTAGTCTTGCGTGCAGCCTTAGCAGCGCTCCTCTGCTTCGCAAGTATTAGTGTGAGCTGGAAGAGATTCCAGGGAGGAGTAATATCAGAAGCTACTTTTCTTTTCCTTCGTCCTTTTCCAATCATTACAGACTGGCAGTTTTTCAAAGCCCTGCTCATTTTCTCAGTCTACTTTAAGGAGCTAAAGGTAGTATATTGTTGCACACTGTTGTAATCAACTACTCTCTCTTTACCTTGGCCCCTTCTAACAGATTAAGGAACTAGTAACAAGCATGGGGGTGAGGTTGACCTTTCACAGAAGAAGAACATGGTAGCAACTGCAGACTGTCCCCAGCCTTTCCCCCAGGGTGGCTCACTGCTGGGCAGCAGGACTATAAACTACATAGGAGGCCCTAATCTATCAGGCTCTGCCTGAATGAGAACTCCCACAGGCATCTCTGGGAAGAGCCTGCTGAAGGGAAAGAAGCCATGTGGCCGCTGTTCTAAACTGGAGAACTCTCTCAGTCCCAGGCTGCTGATAGAAGAAGGAACATGAACCCTCAAGGCAAACCCTCCTGTGAAGGAGTAGCAAGATTGAGATATTTTCTACTCTGTGCAACTTGGTGTGTTTGCTGTAGGGCAAGGATAGTTTCAGTCACTGGTAAATGCTAAAATGTTTTAGCATCTAAGAACTATAACATCTTGCCCCCCCCCCAAAAAAAAAAAAAAAGACAGAGGCCTGAAGAGGCATGTGCCTGTGTTCCATTCACTCATGTACTCTCCGTCTAAGTGGAATGAGGTCTTGCTGGTGGCATGGGGTTAACAGATCTCTTTCTGCTAAAATGCCATAGTTACTTGCAGCCAAGGGGTCACAGTTTGGCATCTTCTGTCTCATTTGATACAGAGGAAGTATTCTTTGTCAGAGTAGAACACCAGGAACCTTCTTATTTCAGTAAGTGTGGTCCTGTGTTCTTTGTGACTGCTCAGACCTCATTATCTAGAATTGGATGTCACTTTCTCTTCTTGTTACAGTGGTTTCTTAACCATAGGAAACATAATCTACTGGCTTTTTTAATTCATAAAGTCTAGTCTTGTGGAAATGCTGGACTACAAACAACCTACATGCATAGTCCAGGTTGTTGAGGTGGATTCCAATGATCTAAATAGACAGTATTTGTCCTGGTTCCAAAAGGAACCATCAGATTCTGGCCAAACTGTTAGCCAGTAACACTTGTGACAGAATGCCCTGGACATGAGTGAAGAGATGTGAATAGCTTCGATTTCCTGGTGACCTGGTACAAGACAACTGCTCAGGCTCCAAGTATGGTATCCCACAAAGTTTCAGACCTGAGACTGCTCTGTTTTCTCTGGGGGAAAGTTGAGAAAAGATTCCACAGCTGGCTCTTGGCTACAGTGGAAAAGCCACTGTTCTACCTTGTGTCTGCTTTAGCCATTCCACACAGATTCCATCACAGTTTGCTTCCCACTAGATGAGGAAGCCCTCATCTTACTCCAGTGGGCAGCATTTGTGTACTTGTGGAGTATACAGACCAGAGCAATAAGGCCTCAACTTCCAGGAGGTAAATGAAGTAACCTTATATGGTTGGCAGGCCCACCCAAGCTATCACTTGTTTTAGTTCATGCTATCCACATGTTAAATGCCCAGCCTTCCTTGACTATTGGCTATGTCCTATACCTGCAGTGACACTTGTGCATGCAAGGAAAGGAAGAGGAATTTTGTGCTTTACTCTGGCACCTGACAAGAGTTCTTTATCCAGCAAGTCATTGCCAGTAGGGAACTGCTGAAGTAGCACTCTATGAGTAGCCCGGGAGACCCCTCCATCTCCTGCCAAGTCAAACAAACCTGCCTGTGCACTCATGAATTGTATCTCCCAGCACAGTGCAGGACACAGCCTTACGGGAAAGTTCTGACTGCCAACAAGAGAGGTGTCTGAGGAGAAATAATTGGTGCAGAAAGGGGTGGGGTGCCATTCAATCATCTAAATGAAAAGGAAAAGGTCAGTGGAGCTATATGGGGCCCAGGTTGGATTGTTGACTCTGTCTTACTGCAGCAAAGGCCAGCTAACTGTCCAGCCCTAGGCACTGCCAGCCCCTTCCAGCTGCTGACAGCCCAGCACGAAGACACACATGCTCTCAGTACACAGATGGGTTTGCATGTCAGCATGAGCCCATTTTTAGCCCTTGCCCAGGAAGGGCAGTCCACAACACAGTAATTTAATTAAATTTGCCTCCCTCCATGGCCCACATATTTGAAGAGGTTTTGGGGGGAATGGATCTGGCTGAGGAAAATTATCCTGCCGCTCTGGCACTGCCCCAGAGCTGAGCCGCAGTACCATAAAGGGTCTTGCCATCCTGAATACAGCCCAGGGCATCTGTCTGCACTGCAGGCTCTCTGGCCAGGCTGCCTGCTGACACATCTGGCAAAGCAGCCTCTGGAAGCAGTCCTTCTCTATCACAGGAAAGCCAACAGGGGCAAAATAAGGGGACTCCCTACTCCCCTAGTCAAGACGGGCTGGCAGTCATTTCCACAGTAGCTACAGCCACATTATTAGCTCTCACCAGATTGCAGTCTGTTAAAATAGAGATGAGCTCACACACCTTCACTGTTTGTACAGCCTCAGTGACAGCTGTAACCCTAACCTCAGAGTTGTTAGACCACATACATCCATGTGCATCTGCCCTGGAAACAACTGATTTGGGAACCTGAAAACAATTCCCTTTCCTACCAAAAAAACTTATTCTCATTTCATAACTCAACTGCTCATCAGTTTTTACACATTATGCCTGCATTTACAACACACTCAAAAGATGCCTATCCCTCTTAGCCAGTGAACTAGTGCTTCCCCCACATGAGAATCATCAGCTTGTCAAGAAGCTCGTAGGCTTTTCGCTGGCCATCTCCCCTCATCCGTGAGCTGACCATCATGAGGAATCTTTTTTGCTTATCACCATCATCTCATCCTCACTTTTTTTGGTCCTAGTCATCTGTATCAAGCCTTCTAGAGAGGACATTGTCTTTGCTTGTCTTCCTAGTTCAGTACCGAGAACACATCCTCCTTGCTGGCTGATCTCTCCTTCATAATGATAGCAGCTCCTCCGAGAGAAAGGGAATTCTCTGGCACAGTTTGTCTCAGCACCAGCATAACACAGGCTGTTGCTTAAGAGTGGGACTCATTAGAGTCAGGCCATTATTGAAGGGGACCAGTCTCTAGGGGAACTAGCAGAAATTACTACTCCTTAATAGATGGAAACTCATTTGCTTGAAGCCCCCGCCCTCCTCTTTATTTCTCTGCATTCCCTGCCTCCCTCTTTTCTCAGCTTTGAAGTTGAAAAGAGAATCAACTCCACCCCATCCAAGACAGCAAATGTCTGCTAAATTAACTTGGTCAAAAGACAGCTTTTGCTCAAAGTGTCTGTTCTTTCAGAATACAGAGACTTCTTGAGAAACCACCATGATTAAATATGTGTGATAAAATTATAGCTAGGGCCACTTTGTTTCCCAGTAGAGGATTCTTGGCTATATGGTTCAGAGTAGGTGCCCTAAGTAAATCAGCATGAGCATTCCCTCTGAGGACCTCATTGCTGCACAACACCAGAGAAAGCCAGGAAGGCGGAAACAGGACTCCAGGCTGTTGTGCTTCTCCAGTGTCTTCATCATCTTGGCCAACCTCTAATGTGATTTAGCCTTCCCTATACAGAGGCAGGGTTGTCTTACTGTCTGCCACCAATTTAGAGAGAAGGAGAAAGGTCACTTACACACCAATAGTCCCTTTTGATTATCTGTTTTGTACTACCACTAAACCCACATGTCTAGCCGAAAAGAAGGGAAAAGTTGTTCACAACTCTTAACTGTCTGGATGAACTTCCGAGTGGATACCGTCAGTCTCAGCATTAAGCACAAGTCAGAGAGTTGGTAAGAAAGTCTTTCCTTCTCCCCTACAAAAGAACTGTTAGAGACTGTACAGAATTGCAAACTACAGACATCACCATTACTGTGCCATTCCACACATGGCATCCCCTGGAGTCCAGTATTATAGTGATCCTGCTGGATTGACCAAAGATCTGGTCTCCATGATACTAGCAAATAACATCTCATTGGGTTTCATCTTCACAAATAAAAGGGAGTAGTTCAACAAAATTCTCAAATGAATTTGGAGGGTACTCTTGACTATGTTCACACCCCTGACCTTAGAAAACATAAGCCCACACCCTGCCACAATGTCCTTTGCCATCTTGACGTTAGCCAACCTTGATTAAAAAACCCCTATGATGTAAAGATGACATGACTCTACCCAGAGTAGATACATCCTTGAACAAAGAGGAAGAAGAGGCACTGGAGGAAGGGAAAGCTATATATATGGCTGACACAGTGAGCTTAAATAAGGACTTGTAATGGGACAGCACTTTGATCTTGTTATACTCATTTCTCTGTAGCTTCGGAACCAATCTTGACATGCATGCACCAGATGTAGATGTGCTTTGAGGTAATCAGTCATCATCTGAGTGCCTTGTCCTTGGTTTTAATAGGGGGAAAAAAAGGTAGTCTTCCTTTCACTGATCCTTCTAGCAGTCTTTCCTCGTGTTTTTCTTCTCCTTCCTTTCATACTCCAGACTTCCCTCTGCCTGACCTTAAAGAGATGAATTGGAAGAACATGCTGTCATGTCAGAAGGAAGCCATTGTCAGTTCACACAGGCAGACTCTAATAGGATAAAGTATTAGCCGACTTCCTTTAAGTCCAGAAATTAAGTCTTCTTGGAATGGTAATAGATTATCACTTGTAGCCACTCTGGCTGCCAGACTGCAGGAACAGGCTGTTAGTGTCTGAGACCTCAGCTCTCTATCTTAGCTATTAAGAGGGATGCATTGAGCATTCCTCTAGTTAGAACCAAAGGCTGGCGCTTGGTCCCTGGCTAGGACTGCCTATGTAGAGAACTGTCTATAACTCGATCAGTTTACCTATTGGGGGGGGGGTGTCCCTGAGTTGGAGCAACTGTCTGAATGATATTAATGAACCCAAATGAGTGGGTAGATAAAGGAAGAAATCTAGACCTTGAAGACTGGGAAGAAGTAGCCTGAGGCCAGAAAAGCAAACTTTGCCCAAGGAACAGTGTGTGAAAGCCTTTCTCCCTCTGCTTGCTGACTCACTGAGCAGGTAGAGAGAGTGACTTGTCTAATGACTAAAGTACCACCAGCTCAGAGACAGGGAAAACCAGTTGAGACCTTAAAGGAACTGTAAGAGATAACATTGGAGAGGCAATGGCATGCAAACCACTAGAGATAAAAAAGAGCCATCATTCTTTCATGGAAAGATCATTCAGGACTGCTTAAGCCCTGTCATTGGAGATGGGTACATTCAGATGCAAAGAAAACCTGATATAATAATTGAAGGATATCTTTATTAGTGAGTATATAAGAAGGTAAGTGGATACTAAAGAAATAAATGGAACTCTTCCGTTGCTATTTTATAATTTATATGACCATTAGTAACTGAGTTAGGACTGTAGGTGGATACACAGAGTGAGTGAGCTTGAAAGGCTGAGTCTTGATGTGGTCCAGCATCTCTGACAACTTTTTCATTATTATTATTATTACTACTATTTATTAGAGTGGCCTCTCAACCCAGAGCTTCCCAGATACATGCTTTGACAAGACAGCTTCTCTGGTATCTCCCCACAAGTCTAGGCCTACTCTGTGACTCACTACAAGTATTCATATGCACTGAACTCAGTCGTCATAATTTCTATAGCACCTTCCCTTATGGATAGTGAACGGTGCCCTCTACTTCTCCCTTGGTAACTTACCAGAAAGGAGGAGGTGGGTTCATAGCAGACCCAAGAAAGCTGTCAGAGTCTAAGTTAGGGTACCAACTGAAGACTGCTTGTTTTCCCCAACAGTGGACAGCCTGCATGAGAGGGAACTGGACTGCTGTATGTAGGTGTGGTTTGGCCTGAGTCCTGGCAGCAAAGTTGGCATGTACCAGTGAATAAAACCTATGATCATCCTTAGGTCTAATTCTAGCTTTTCATTAGGAAAGCAAAATGCATTTTTTTTTTTAATCTCCCTTGGAGGCTACTCTCCCTGCAATGTCACAGTCTTCTGCCATTCAGGGTCCAGCCAGCATCTTGTTTATTAAATCACCAAAAAAAAAAAAAAAAAAAGTCTCCCTGGCTTTTCTTCTTAATGTTATGCAGACACTTGCTTGTGTATCTTCTGCATAGCTTCATTTTTCTCTCATTTGCTAAAATCATGGTGCTAGTCCCCTTTCTACAAGAGCCCCAATAGCTCTCTCTGTGCCAAGAGCCTTCTCCATCTTTCTGCTTCTCCCTTCCAAACTCCAGGCTTGGTGAGGCTGCATAGTAAGGAAGTGTTTTTATCACTGGATAATACTGGTCCCCCTGATAGAGAAGCACAGATAGATGGAGAGTCTAGGAAGCTCACCATCTTGTTAAAGACCAAGACTTTCTAGGTGGAAACATCCTGTTCTGGCCTCCAGTTTTAACATCACTATCCGCAGAAGTGCCTTTAGAAAACTGTAATCCATTTCTGGACCAAGTCTGTGAGCCAGATGCCGTTACTGTCGATACAGAACACAAGACAAAGTACAACCATCTTTTCCCACTCTATTTGTGCTTGTAGGTGACATTGTCTTCAACTTCTAGATAACCATTATTTCTCTCTGGAATAGTGAGTAGACATAATGGTTCAAGAATAGAGATGGTGATAGTCATTGGTCTTTTGGTCTATATACTTTTATCATCAAATAAATGTCAACTGTAAAGTACCTACTATACAATATCAACTACCATGCTAAGTGTGAGATGTACAATTTTAAATGTTTACAACAGCCATGAAGTAGTAAAGTACATACTGATTATTAATATTATCTTCATTTTTACAGATGAAGTACTTACCTAAGTCAAAGCTAGGAAGTGATAGAGCTAGATACTGACTCCAGAGTCTGTTTGCAAATATAATGTTCTCCTCTTTACCCCCCACCGCCATGTATGAGGGAGGCCTGGATGGAGGAGGGGAGCAACAATGATAATGACCTACTTTCTCAACTCCTGAAACCTGCTCAAGATATAATTCACTTATGTTAATTTAAAGCAAAGATGGAAACAATCCAGTACCCAAGCCATTCTTCCCCTGCAAAGGGAAGGTCCTTTCTAAGTGGATGGAGACCAAAGGGTCCAAGCTGCCTAGCAGTTTAGCTGAGGCAGGGTTTAGAAATGGTTTCAACAGTGCCTGCATTAGGTGATGGCATGGTATGCTGAGTGCCAGCAGAGGAGATAAAATCAGACATATGTTTAGCTATCTCTTTCCTTTCTCTTCTCTAATTTTAAGCTCTTGCTGCTTTAGTGAACTGGGTAGACCCTAAATTGTGAACTCTTTATCTTCTGAGGCAGAAACTTGGAATAAGAAATATCCACCTAACTCTCTTGCAGTTCCAAAGGCTATTGATGCTGGCCTCAATACATGTTAAATAGACACAATTAACTAATATCTCTAAGTCCTAAAGACTAGCCTATCTACCTTCATTGGTAATATGGTGCAGCTCTATTACACCAAAGGGTGGTAAGAAGTCCTGGAGTAGATTATAGAAATGGTAACTACAGTGTGGCATTTAAAGATCTAAGGCTGTTAAGCTACAAGATGGTTCAGCAGATATAGGCCCTCAGTACCAAGCCTACTGGCCCGATTTCTAGCATCAGGTCACACACAGTCCTCTGACGGCCATGCATGCCCCCCCCCCAATAAACAGATGTGAACATTTTAGAAGAGCTAAGACTAGGTGAAGAGGTAGGTACAGTGGAGGAAGAGAACCTGAGGTCCTGGTCTTCCGCCCCAGTCCTATCATTGTTGAGCCAAGTAATCAGACCATTCCCTGTAGAGATTTTCTCTAATGGGAACTTTAAGACCTTGTTAGTCATCTACGGTGCAGAGTTTCCCAGTCCATGGATGTGAGGAAGCCAACTTTCTTACTGTGGGATTCTGCAGTTTCTGTCTACCACTGGGCCCAGGAATCCGAAGCTGTATGTGCACTCCCGAGAACCCAACCCTTATGTACATATGGAGCTTCTATTGTATCTGTAGGAAGTCCCATTGTAGCTGCATCTTAGCATGGAGAGAAACACATTCTTGAGAGCCTCATGAGAAAATGCATCTGGCTTGGCGGTCAGGAGACCCAGGCTTTAGTCCCACCTCTCCCACTGTCAACGTCACCTTGGCCATGTCTTTCCGTGTCTGTGGAGCTCAGTTTCCTTGACCAGAAAATATTTTTAAAAATTAGACTAAGTAATTTTCATGACCTTAAAAATTCTATAATGAAAAGTCTGTAATCCCATATACTCAGCCACAATCTTCCCTTCAGTGTGTTGCTATAACTACCCCTGAAGAGCTACCAACCCACATTTCATCCCCAGGTAACCAGCCTTCCAGCTTGGCCAGCCAGGCTTGAGAATGAGTCATTAAGGCAATCTTAGAGCCTCAGAGCCTCACTCCATTGCTCCTGAGGTTCTTCTGGAAAACTGTCCCAAGGGCCTGCTAGGGGAGGATCTATCCCAGCTGTATTGCAGTTGAGGAGGACTTCTCTACTGCTAGAGCAGACAGAAACACTGGGGAAAGAGCTGCCCTTGACATGCCAAGGATGTTTTGCCTGGGGTCCCCTTCTTATCCTCCCACCCACTCCCTTCAGCTTCTGAGACTGGAATATGCTCATCCCGAGCACAAAGGCATTCCTTCTTCCTTAGAGTTCTCCCATCCCTCTTCCTCTGTCCTCAGACCTTTGCTTTCCCCAAGACCCTTGTCATTGCAGTTACTGCATCATTTCTGACTTCCCAGACAGCTGCCAAAAAAGAAGGGGGTAGTAGGAACTCAGCACCCCACTTGGTGGTAGCAACGTTGTTACACTTGCCTCAGAGTGTATACCCAGGAAACGTTCTCAACAGCCAGAGTTGTGTTGTGTAGCAGCACTAGGGAACCGAGTCATTTCTTGAATTTTCATCTGATCCTAGCCAAGTCCCACCCTTTGCTCTGCAGCAGTTTTCTTTCTTTATTAGAAATAGAGTAGTAAAAGGACAGAGAGAACCAACCGTCGTTGCCTGCATTGTAAGTGCACACTGTCCCATGTTACCTTAGGCACTGATAGCCAGAAATGATCTGTATACCTCAGAACATTCAGAATTGGCCATTTCTTATCCAACTGCTGCAAAGTGCTGCCTGCTTCTTTTTCCCTCCCTAGTGCCAGATAGATCACACCCATTCAGTCCTCATTTCCTGCATTAGTATAAATATGTGCTGAAGAGGCTCGTTGTTCATGGAGCCTCGCTGGAAGTCATTACTCTGTGAACCTCAAGAGCCAGACCCCCACTTCCTCCAAAACACATCAGCTCTGGGGAAAGCAACCTGCCGATGGGAATTTGCAGCCAAACTACATTACTGCAGCCCTCTCAAATCCAAGCTTCCCAGGGTCCTTGGGTTGAGCTGGTACTGCCTGACCATCAGGTTCTGCTGAGGTGGCTGTTCATTTCTGGCCAGGTCCCAGGAGCTGAAGCTGACCCATTTCTCCTGCTTTTCCAGGGCATGGGGAATTTGGTTGTATCCCCAACAAAGCCAGGGACTAACACACTTAGCTTGTGGAAGATGCACTGGAGTCTGGGGTGCATTTATTTAAACTAAAGAAAGGTGGTTGACAGCTTTCAGCATTTTCCCGCACTTTAAAAAAAAATGAACATTTTCTCCCTCCCCGCATCGTGCCTTTCCCCTCCCCCAACCCCTTTATTTAAATAAGTGACTTGGCCAATGCTGATAAGACTGTATAGGTTCGGGGTCTTACTCAATTTAACCCTTTGGGGACATTGAATTAAAAATTGAACAATATTTATTAAAATACAAAAATACACTTTTCTCACATTACAATCAGTGTTCTTTTGTTGGCATTCCCCCCCACCCATACCACCCCCTTCAAATCTGAACCCTTTATTTCCTCTTAAAGCTAAAATAATAACTGAAAGTTACATCATTAAATGGACCAGAATAACAGATCTTGCCCCTGCTCTCCTGGAGGTAGACCTAGGGGAGGGAAGCTTCCCTCCATGGTGCCCCATTCAACAGGACTCCATGCAGAACTCTTGTTGTTGTAACTGTGGATTTCACCTTTTTTTCTTTCCCCACAAAACATCCTGGTTGGCAAGGCTTCTTTAAATTGAGCCTGTGCCCTTTTTAAGTCTCCATTTTTCCTCTCTACTCATGTTCTGCTCCCACTCCATCACCACAACCAGTTGGCATCAGCCGTAATAATCCCTAATGAATCAGCATGTCGAATAGTCACCAAATCCCAAGCATGGGAAAAGCTTCCACTCCCCTAAGTCCCCCACTCCCAGCCTCTCCTCCTTCTCCACCTTAAAACAAACAAGATCTTTTTTGAAAAATCATAAATGTCATCATTGTCTACAATCATTTGTCAGATACCGGAACAACAGGTGGACACAGCGCAGGCTAGTCTATGGCCTCCTGTGAGTCCTCCTCCCCTCTCTCTGCCGCTCTGCCTCCCTCCTTCCCAGGTGCCACCCCTTCAGGCCACCTCCTCCCGGGAAGGAAACCCTGAATAGACACATGCCTTGCAGAGTGGGTGATGCCCAACTGCAAGAATCTGGTGCAATGTGAAAGCATCTGACTGAGAGCTACACCAGCTGCCTTCCTTCTAAGCTGTCCTGAAGCACTGTCAGGGGAGATACATGCAAGTCTTAGGGCACAGACCCAAAGGACCTATGCACATGGACAAAGAAACAGCCCCTTTAAGGATTCATTTGAATTTGGTGGTTTTCCTACGTAAAATATATTTTACAGATCTATCTTCCCCTCTGCCTCTGAAGGAAAAATTATTGCCTCTCAACATTTGGCACAGTACAAATTTGTGATGCTTTTTTAAATTATTTTTTATAAGATAGATCTGTAAAGACGGCTCTCGGCTTAAGAAAGATGTCTATAGAAATGGTATTCCTGTATCCTGTGAAGCGTCTTCTAAAAAAGGACAGGTGCGTGCCATCTACCCTTCCTAGCCCCAGCAGCCCACACCCTGCCTCTCTAGGGTGTTAGTTGTTGGAGCCTGTTTCATCTGAGCAGTCTCCACCTCACACCAGTTGACTTGAGGCTCCTACCCACCACATTGCCAAGATTCCCTTCCCTCCCCCTTTAAATAGAACTTACAAGTTAGAAAATAGTTGTGTCTTGATTTTTTTGTTTTTAAATTTTAATATAATCTTTTTTAACCAGCCCATAGATTTAATATATAAGCATATACAAGAAAAAGTCTCTCCCCAATCTGTACAAAAGTTGCTCTTTTTGTGCATTCTATTGCATTTTTATAAGTTTTTTGAGGGAGGGGAGTCATATTTGAGTTTCCTGTACCTTGTCCTTGGTATGGGTCTGAATTATATAAGGTTCAGAGATAGTGGTGACTGTGGGGTGCAGAGAGTTCCCCAGGCTGTTTTCTGTCCAGTGGGCCCCATGTGCTGGTTTGTAGGTGTTGTAGTTAATGTGGTCATGTATTGTGGGCAACACTACTGCCCCCTCACCTGATACACCGGATGGAGCTGCTGTTGCTGCTGCAGATGCTGCTGCTGCTGGGATGTCTTCATCCACCTGGATAATCTCTACTGTCCGAGCAGCTGTGACTGTACTCCGCTGCTGGTGCCGCTTTCGAAGTTTATAGAAGACAATCAACATGGCAGCAGCTAGGAGAGTCACTGCCACAAAGCAGCCAATGATAATCTTGGTGGTCTTCATGACTTCATCCAGGCTGGTCTGCATCTTGTCAGTGGTGTCTGTCGAGGGTACTGGCACCTGCTTGGGCACACGGGTGGTCTGAATGAGCACCGTGGTAGAGGTGGTATATGCCGGCTGGTAACCAGTGGATGTGGTGGGAACAGGCTTGTACTTTCGTGTTATGTCCTCAGGTGAGATCTCTGTGGTCTCCACTGTTACTGTGGTGAAGAAACTGAAGTTGGGGGTGTTGAGCTCGGCCGAGCTCACATTGAGGTAGGCCGAGGCATTAGAGTTGCCTGCCACATTGGTCACCATGCATGTGTATACTCCAGTGTCTATAAGCAGCACCCGAGAAAAGTTCAAGGTGCCATCATTAAGAACAGAGATCCGTGGGTGCCGGGAGGCGTGGCTGAGCACTGTCCCATTGGGCAGCAACCACTTCACAGAGGACATAGGGGGAGTCCGACACTTAAGTTCTGCCATCCGATCCTCAGAGATATTGAGGTCCCGGGGTGCATCCATGATGAAGGGGGCAGAGCACTGGAAGGAGGCCTGGTCCACCTCCACCAAGTAACGGCCTCGCATGTGCATGGGGGCATGACAGCGGCCACAGCAGGTGGAGTTGGTGGGAATATACTCCCGAAGCCACCAAGCCAGCCACAGAATATCACAATCACAGTTCCAAGGATTGTGGTGTAGGTGCAACTCCACTAGGTATCTCAAGGGAGTGAAGAGGTCATGGGGCAGAGATGAGAGGTTATTGTGGGCCAAGTTGAGTTCAACAAGGGAGGCCAGCCCATCAAAAGCATTTCGCTCAATCAAGCTGACTTGCGAGTTCATCACCCACAGTTTCTTGAGGGAGCTAAGGCCATGGAAGGATCCAGGCCTGATCTCAGGAAAGTGGTTCCCTGACATCTCAAGCTCCTCGAGCCCCACTAGGGGTGTAAGATTAGGCATATCCTTAATGTTGCACATGCCCAAGTTCAGGTACTTGAGGTTGAACAGCCCCTCAAAAGCCCCCTCAGAGATATACTCCAGCTTCTTGAGCTCCCCCAAGTCCAGACGCATGAGGGAGGGCACTCGGTTGAAGGCATAAGAGGGGATGCTTTCAATGGGGTTGTTGCGAAGCCAGAGCTCCCGCAGCTTGGACAGGTACTCAAAGGCCCCGCTGGGGATGACGGTTAGCCAGTTGTCAAACAGTTCCAGGGTGTTGAGACTGGCAAGGCCATTGAAGGCCCCCACCTCTATCTGCCTGATGGAGTTCCTGCCCAGCTGCAGGACCTCCAGATGGTGGAGGTGCCTGAAGGTGTCGGCCTGAATCATCTGGATGTTGTTTTCCATGAGGTTGAGATACCGAGTGTTGGAAGGAATACCCTGCGGGACCTCAGAGAGTCCCCGGCGGGTGCACACCACCTTGCTGAACTGGTTACTGCAGGAACAGACGGAGGGGCAGTTCTGGGGCCCGGCTGAAGCGGCAGCAGCTATGGCTGCACAGAGAATCCACACTTGCGCCGTGAGGTAGATGATGGGGAGCAGGACGGCATTCCAGGTGTGGTGCAGAGTTACCTGCCACAAGAGCTTCATGGTGTGGCACGTTCATAATTCACCATCGCCTGGGATTTTGGCTTGGAAAAGAGAACCAGCCTTACCCCGGCTTAAGTGAGCTAGGAGCTCCTCTTTCCATCTGGAGAAGGAGGTGGGGAGGGGGCGATTAGAGAGGTCGGCCGAGAAAATCCTGCCAAACTACAGAGCGGCCCCTCATCCACAGCCCACCCCCAAGGCCAGCCCATAGAGAGCTAAGACTTTCTCTCCCACGTTGCAACCAACCATCCCCACCCAATTCGCTGTCACCTACCTCGGAAGGAAAGCAGGAAAGAATTAGCGCCTTGTCCTTAAGCTTTCTCCACGGGAGCCGGGTACATCGTTCCCATCCTGACTTTAGTTTTAATTAACAAAGGGGGAAGTGGTGGGGGCAGGGAGGGCAGAGGGGAGGGGAGGGGAGGGGTGGGGGAGACAAAATGGCTTCTAGTAAATCCGGAGCCGGCGAAGCCGAGGAGTTGAGGCGCGCCAGGGAGAGCCAAGGCCCGGCGGGCTATGCAGGTGCATGCCCCCCCGAGAGAGCGAGGAGCGGCGCCACCAGCGCTTCCCTGCTTTGTCCTTGGACCCTGGCACCAGCTAGCTCCAGCCACGGGGGAAGGCGCTTCATCGCCAAAGTGTGTCTCCGGCGCCCCCAGCCCTCTCCCTGGGCTGCCGCGGGGGATGGGGGTGCGGGGGCGCCCCGAAGCCGCCCAGGCCGCGCTCCCCGGCTGCTGCGCTGCTGCTTCGCACTCCGCTTTCCCGGCGTCGGCCGGCCGGCCGGCAGACCGGAGCTGGTGGCAGCTGATTGCAGTCGTGAGCTCGCGGGGCTGCGAGAGTTAAGAGGTGTTCGCTGCGCCTTCGCCCTCCCTAGGCACACACCCCCTTTCTCCTGGCCTCTTCTCGGAAGGGTTAAAAAGACAAAAACTGGGCTCAGTTCTCCAGTCCCGCCGCCGTCTGCTGGCGCGAGGAGCGATAATCCGTCCAGCCCCGGAGGGGCAGCGGCGTGGACGTGGCGTCGGGACCCGGTCCGCGAGCAGAGGAGCGCGCAGCGCCCGCGGTCGCGCCCGCACCGCAGGCCCCTTCAGGGAGTCCGGGGGCGGGCGCGGGTCCGGCGGCGGCGGCCGCAGCCCCCGGCAACGCGCAAGCGCCCGCCGCCGCCCGCCACTGCTGGGCTCCCTGCGCGCCGCCGGCCCCGGCTTCGTGCAGAGAGTGCGAGTTCGCCGCTGGGGCCCCCGGAGCCTTCAGCGGCCGAGCTGCCAGCGGACTGCTGCAGCGGCCGGAGCGCTGGCGACGGCGGCGTGAGCAGTGGGGGTCGCGGCTGCGGGGAACGCTCCGGAGCCCGTGAACATGGTCCCCGCTGGCTAGCGGCGGCGGTGGCGGCAGCCACGGGGCCCCTGCGCTCGGCGCCCACCGTCTCCTCCTCGCGCCGGGCTCGCGGTGTTGCAGGCGGCAGCCACGCAGACTGCTCTCTCATCCTTTTGTCCTTCAGTCAGAACGTGAATGTACTGCTGACGCATACTGTTCTGGGGAGCAGATTAGCGTGATGCAGTGCTCTTATGTATTAACACCGCTCCCCCTCCGCCGCCTGCCCTCAACGGGTTAACGCCGCGCCTGCCCGCCCGCCTGCCTTCCTTCCAGCGCGCGCTGGCCCGCGCCGCGCAGCCCCGACTCGCGGAGGGCTGCCTGCCTTCCTCGCTTCTTCCTCCCTCCCTCCCCCTCCCTCCTTCCTTCCTTCCTTCCTTCTTTCCTTCCTTCTCTCCTTCCTTCCTCCGAGTCCCCCACCCCTCCCCCTTCCCGGCTGCTTCCTCCCCGCCCCCTCCAGACGTTCGGGCGGGCTAGCGGGCGAGCGAGTCGGAGTGAGCGTCAAGTGAGGGGCCGTGCGCTAGTGGCAGGCGTTCGCAGCTATTTTGGTGAGGTCGGAGCGAGTGGCTGGATGGCCCCTGATAGGCTGGAGTGGTGCGGGGCTGCAGCGGGAGACTGCGCGGCCCCCGCCCGGGCCATCCAGCACCCTCCAGCCCTGAGCTCAGGGGCCGGGGTGCGGCGGCCCTCGGTGGGGCTGCTGCAGTTGGCTGATCTCCTGCGAGCGCCAGCGTCATCCGCACCCCCCGCTGAATGCTGACGGGGTGCCTGGTCGTGGCCAGGAGTTTGGATCTGCAGGATGGTGGGGACGCAAGGGCTGCGTTGAGTCAGAAGACCATGAGCCTAAGCTTCGCCTTGCCTGTCCTTCCAGTCCCCTCTCTCCCCCCACCCCCCGGCTGTAACTCGAGCTTTAAATGATAGTTTTCTTAATGAGGGTTGTGGGGGCGGGAAACAGTGGAAAGAAAGACCAAATTGAAGGAGCTGAGGTAATGACGACCTGGGAAGGATTGAGGTGAGCTCCCAGAACCCCTGGCGCGACCCACGGTTCATTCATGGAGCTGCAGCCTCGCCTCCCTGTGCCCCCTTTCCTTCCGCGCTATGCAGGGACCAGGAAGGTGTTTTATGCCTTCTGCCCGAGAGTTGCACCAGCCTCTCTCTCTCCCTGGGACTCCCTGGGCACTGACTGCGTAGCAGCTTGCTATAGCAGTTTGCTGGAAAGGCGGTTCTGGCCCCTATACCTGCTTTGACAGGCTAACGTAAAAACCTAGGTCAGCATTCACTAACCCATTCCCCCATAGAAGAACCTCCTTTCTCAGCCATGTGAGGCTGAAACAATCCATAGGTTAGAGTTGTGATGTAATAGACTAAGACATGGGTTTACCATCCCTCCACACAGCCTCATCCCTTGGTTGTTGTAACTCCTTACCTTCCTATTACCTAACAAGCATGCTTGTTTAAATCCATTGTTCCCACGTGGGCTGTTGCTTAAGATTCCCCATCTTTCTGAACTCCATCACAGCCATAAACTCATTATTATCCACTGCCCAAAAATCTAAACCTTGTAGTCCTGGAAAGTTCCACCGTGGGCAACTTAGTGTTTCTTGTCCTTCAACAAGGAAAAACTTAAAACATATTTGTGAGCCCTTATTTTATGTTTCATTTTGTAAATGAGTAAAGTGTGTGTGTTTGTGTGAGAGAGGCTAGGATCTGTACATATATGAAGTTCTAGCACTGGACTTGAACCCTGGCAGGCCCCACACAGACTGATGTCCAGAAACTTGGGTGTGAAAACGATTTCTCAAACTATTCTTCCAGAGGAAGGAAGTCAGATTTTATCCACCCACCCACTCAACAGTGTTTGTGCGCCCACCATTCTAAGAATTTATATGTCTGTCCTAGTGAAATCTTTATTTACCCCAGTGAAATGATTTCCCGCTGTTGTGTCCATTTTCCAGGTGAAGGCACTTAGGTCAGGCACACAATAACTGCTTACAATCCTACTGCCACATAGTGACAGCCAGCTTTTCAAATCAGTCTTCAATTCATGAGGCCAGTGATTTCATAACACAGCATCCACTGCATCCACTACATAAGCCAATGGTGGAGACTAGTTTGGGAAGAGACTGAACATTCAATGAATGTATATGAAATCAGAAAGAGTGTCTGTCAGCAAGGATTAAGAAAATAAAGTCCTGTAAACTTGTCTCACTGTGATGAGAGACGAAGTGAGCCGATGAGGTGGGTAACCCCCTCATGCTAGGGTCTAATTCCATTGGCTCTCTAGTAGTAGTTCTTCTCTTTTGCCACTAGGAGACGGGGTTTCATTTCAAAGCCCAGACTGGCCTTGAACTCATGGCGGGTGTGAGCCTCCAAATGCTCCTGTTCTTTGCACTCTTCATTAAAGCCCACGTGTAAGCCCGATACCACTGTCTTGTGGGCCAGGAAATGTGAACCTGGAACATCGGGATCTGTGAGGAAAGGTTTTGTTTTTTTTTTTCTTGGCACAGCTGCCACTGAGAGGGAGAGAGTACTGTGATTTGGGGGAGGCAGAGGCATCACCAGGGTCTGGGTGGCACACTGGAGTATGGTGCCCCATCCTCCATCCTTGGGCAGAAGAGCAGCTCTGCCTGAACTGGTTTCCTGCCTATGTAGACAAACTCAGCCCCATCTGTTCAGATCCAGGCCCAGCAAATGACAGTTGCTCTCCCCACCCCGCCCCCAAGATAGCTGGGAGAGTGGGTGGGCTGATCAGGATAAAGCCACCACACAGAAGTGAGTTTAACTCACAGTAAATGTGGCTGATATTGATGAAAGCCAATGTTTCCAGATTCACTGGGGCTCTGCATGCTTTGCCCTCTGTAGACCAGCTAGGCCAGAGAAGTTCCTTGCCCTACAGATAGACTGAAGAAGGAGCTGTGGTGTCTGCAGTACACAGTCCTGCCGACCTGAAGCAGTCCTGTGGTCTGTACTCCAGATAAGCTAGGTTCTCCCTGCGGTACAGTCCCCTCACAGCTGGCTGGTCTGACTGACTGGTGCCTTGATTTGGAGTGTTGCCACCAAGAAATAAAAGAAGAAGGCGACTTGCACTTAAATAGGAAAGGCACTGGGCTGAGGACACAGTTTTCACATAGACACTATTACAAGAGTCCTGGAGACAGTTCAAGAGGCTGGAAAAGGCCTGGGTCAGCAGCTCAGTTTTGAAGAATGGGCTTTGTACCAAGCTTGGGATACCTGAGTTCTAGTTGATTTTTTTTTTCCTGTCACTGTTAAACATGATGAGTCACAAAGTAAATCTTGATTTCTTCATTTATAAAATCAAGAAAATGGACTAGGCAGTTCCTTTCAGTTCTCATAGTCCATGGTTCTCATTATTTTCAGACAGGCAGCTTTGAGAGGAAAGTTGTTCTTTTGGGATTGGTATCCCAGCCTTGGAGATGGGCAATGAAGCTGAGAGAATGCTTCCTTCAGTTTCATCTAGACATCCACAGGACTGGATCAGAGCTGGTCACTAAAGACTTCTTCAGAGATTATCTTGGCTGCTGCTGCTGGTGGTCGTACACGCCTTCAATCTCTGCACTCAGGAGGTAGCAGGCAGATAGATCTCTGTGAGTTCAAGGCCACCCTGGTCTACAGAGCAAGTTCCAGGACAGGACAGCCAGAGCTATTGCACAAAGAAACCTGGAGGGGGGGCGGTGATTCATATGACTAGTTAATATCTAAGTGTGTCCCTTCTGAGCCTCAGTCCTTCTATTAAGTTGCTGTATGTGGCTTATTGGCCTTTAAACTTTGACCTTGAAGATTACCACCAAAAGTCTGTGCACTGTATAGACATGTTATGTTTTGCTGGCTTGGGGGTAAGGATGGGGCTTTGGTAGTGCTGGTATGCCATTGCACTGACTTGGCTCTCTAATCAGAAGCAAAAGAATTAGTCATATAGAAGGAGGGCCCCAGGCCTGTGAGGCCAGCCCACTCCATGTTCTGATAGCCTTGCTGTACCGGAGGCGTTATCCTAAGCAGCCACTAGATGTCCATAATGTCTCATAGGGTTTGCAGGAATAGCAGGGTACCATCTTGTTTCCAGTATGCTTTCGAGTCCCTTCTGGGGAAGTCCAGCAAGAACAGAATTAGAGGAAGGCAGGAAGAAAAGATTTCAGAGTCAGGAGGGGAGGAAAAATAATATAAAATTGTTCTCCAGAGAGACAAGGAAAGATATAATGGTTAGTGATTTTGTAGGGATTTTTTTTTAAGGCAGAAAATGTTCAACATAGAAGTAGTCACCTCCTGGTGTCCAGTGCAATGAACAAATGGAATCATATTTCTCATTCACTTCTTCTCAAGAGCAATTACCTGTCTAGGGTCACCTGGTCATGGAGGTTCGCTTTTCTTGCTTGTGATCTCACAGTGAGGCTGTGCTATCCACAATCATAAATAGAATGGCTTATCTTCCTTGAGTGGATGATTCAGGGCAACATAGATCCTCTGAAAATTACCTGTTTTTCCTAGTTCCCATATTTCACTGTTGTTTTCTCTAAAATCTGTATGCTTTTAAAGAAAGCTGGGGGAGGGGTGTTAAAAACTAAAGAAGAGGAAAATAAGGAAGTGGGCTAGGAACATAACCTGGTGGTAGATGACCAGCTTGGCATACTCAGTGTCATAGATTCAACACCCAGAATCGAAGGTGGCAGGGCTTGAATTTGGGGGCATAGCAAGAGAATTTTCTAAGACAAGGTGGCTAATAACAATGACAAAGAACTGACCTTGTGAAGTAGCTTAGACCTACCTAGCATAAACAGAAGCTCTGGGTTCCCTCCCCCTGCCTTAACTGACTATGCCCAGCACACAGCATTCAGGAGGTAAAGGCAGGAGGTCATCCTCAGCTACATAACAAGTTTGAGGTCAGTTTAGGATATATGAGATGCTGTCTTATTAAGAGGGACTGTGAGGATTACAAGGAGCTGTACAGAATGCAGAGGCCTCTTCTTCTGCTGAGACTAGTTTCCCCAGGCTGGTGGCTTCTTTGTAGATAGGTCCCAAGCTATAGCAAAGAGACAAGCCTCCTCACCGCTAGCTACCTTTCTTTCTTGAGAAAGTGAGCTTGGGGTACCATTCTTGCCACAGTCACATGTATGGGCCAGCGATCCAAAGGGTCCTGTGAAGCACCTATGAACACCCCTCCCCCTTTGCCCATCCAGGCCCCAATGGTTTACCTTCTTTAATTAGCCATCTACAACAAAAATTGTTTAGTAGCATTGTGTGGGTATATAGGTACTTATGCTGTTAACACAATAGCACTCTGTGAGCAAAAAATTAGATTTCCCCATTTGTCAGGTAGGTTTAAGTGTTGTTATGGTTACTGAAGTAATGAATGACTTAATTTCTGTGGCTGTCTTAGCGTATTTCCACATAGTCAATGACTTCAGACAGCAAATTCTCTTGGAGATCTAGAAGCTCAAAGTTCAAAACCTAGCAAGGCTTTGCTCCTTCAAGAGTCTTGACCTCTGGAGGCATCCTTGTCTTGTCAGCCCATGACTTCAGGCTTTGCCTCCATGGTCATACTGTCTCCTTTCTTCTCCTTCCTGTCTGTAATTCAGACATTTCTGGTTGGATTTAGGACCCACCAAGATAATCAAGTACTCAGTTACAAACTAGATCATAAATTAGAGTTCCACACCTACAATTAATTACTTCATAGATGCATATATGATGTGTCTGTTACAGTTGTGCATGTACCCAAACTGTATTCTACAAGATATATTACATGCTGTATGTGTGTGTCTGTCTGTGTGCGCATGTGCACATCTAGCAACATTAGAGTACAGTAGTGACTATGAAGCATCTCTGGAGTCAAACAAACTTGGACTTACATACTACATACATGTATTCTTTACAAAAGCCTCAGATTTAAAGTATTTCTGTCATTGGCCACAAGCAGATTTTAAAATCTATAGCTAGTCTCTTAGCATCTATTGTTTTAATATGGGAGCTAGTATAGAAAGGAATTGTTTTGTCTAAGTTTTGAGTGAATTCCCGGTATCTTTTTATTATTTAGGATCTCTTGCTCTTGGCATTGCTCCTAATTTAGAACTTCTAATTTTTTATTCAAGGTATAAAGTGGTTTTTACTATTTCTAACAGTGAATACTTTTTTTGAGACATGATCTCACTAGATAGATTAAGCTGACCTCAAACTCCCAAAGATCTGCCTGCCTTTGCCTCAGCAGGTGCCACCACACATAGTTGTTAATACTTTTTTTTTTTTTATTAATCTTAGACTTTGAGACAGATCCCAAATATTACCAAGCTACCATGTGCTCTGCCTAGCTTATCAGTGTGTCAGCATCTCATATGACCACAGAGCTTATATTCAGAATTGCTAAAGTAATCTCTGCTAGGCATGGGTTACCCATGCCATTTATAATCTATTCTCCATAGCAACTAAAGTGATCTTGGTGACATTACATCAGATTATGTTATTGATTTACTTAAAATGTTCCATTTGCCTCATAAATTGAATAGCAACCAAACTGCTTAACACAGCTCCTCAGCCTTCATTTTCTCCCTTTAAGCTCTTCCCTGACACTGTGTCAAAGTCCCCATACTCCAACATAACAGTTACCCTGGTCATCATATGCTAGAATGTCTTAACTTGATTCTTGCTCTCCTTTGGGATTTTGCTGTCCTCAGCCTAGGTTGCTCTTTTCTGCATTTTTAGGCTAGATTCTTGAGCTGGTCTCCCAGCAGAGACTTAAAGTAACCTAACAGACTTAATCATATTAAGCAGTTTCATCAACTTTATGCCATTTCCAGAGACGATCTCGTCTGTGTATTTATTAGTGTGTGTTGCACACCCTCATGGAAGCACAGTATTGGCCCTTGTTTCTTGTTCTCCCTTCTCCACAGCAGTCAGCAATTGTCTCAGAAGAAGAACTCTTCTTAGGCCCATAAGGAAGAGACCCTTCCCCCCATGGGCATCATTAGTTGTAACTCTGCTTCATTATCTGAAAAGCTAAGTGAGTATTTGTTGGCTTTGTTTTCATAATGCTAGAAAAATTAAAGAGCATCCTGGTTATCTCAAAATTTTCTCCAGTTCTCAATTTTGACTTTTTCAGGTCCTGCTGATAGCTTTCTAAGAGACAGTTTTATGGAGTCAACACAAAAACATTCAAGTTCCTGGTAGTTGTGACTGTGAGAAGTGAGCTGAAGAGTGGACCCAGGTGTACAAACATGCATACCTGTGCTCACATCTGCATGTGCCTGTCATTTGCAATTCTGCTAAAGTGCATTTTCTGCTAAGGGAGTGAGGGCTGTTGAGCCTGAAATAGAGAACACCAGGACAGTGAGAGCAAATGCTTTGAAAGTGGCTGTGCCAACGCTTTTTGCTAATTAAAGAATGTTAGGACAATCACCACTAGCAGCAGTAAAGGGCGCCCCATTACCTCTCTCTATGGTGAGTTGGGTAAATTTAAAGGCAGCTTTAATACCCCACTGAGCTCCAGAGCTTAAGCACAGTTGGGGCTGGGTGAAGAGTCACCCTAGCTTCTGTCCTTTCTCTAATAGCTGTCAGTCCCTAAATTTTGCATGGCAATAGAACAAGCAATTTCATAAACAGAATTTATCTTTAAACCCTCTAGAGGAGGTACCAGATGACTGACTGTCAAGCCTGCCTGGGAGCCCCAGGCCCTGGCCTTTCTCACTTGTCTTTGACTCTTTTCCTTTCGCCTAGAGGGAAGATGGTTCGTCCTGTTCCCTCTGTCATGGATGTTTTCAAGGAAAAAAAGTCCCTAAACATAAGGCCACTCTCCCAGGAATATCCTAGGAGCCCTTACTGGGAATTTAGTGTTTAGAATGTGTGAGTAAGTGGCAGAAATCTTGCTATATTCACTCTGCAATTTGGGGCTAATTTTAAGAGGTATTTGGAACTTCCCTGTTTTAATCTCTTCACTTTGGCCTGCTGGATTCTCTTCTGTGGTCTCATGCAGCTCTTCCATGACCTACAAGCCATTCTTACCCCTTCCGTTTATAGAGCAGAGCCTTCTCTCCAACCTCCTTGACTTGCTTGCTTGCTTTGTAGATCATCATTTCTGGTCATCAAGCTACTTTACATAATTCATCAATTGTTCTTAGTCCTACATTGCCAGCTTTAGCTATGGCTAGGGATTTCCCAATTCCAAATGGTGTGACTCCAGTTTGTCATTCATTGACTTATCAACTTGGGTTTCTCTACCATGCATTCATTGACTTCTGGGAGAGAATCAAAGAACATATAGTTTGGGGCTAAAGTGATCCTCTGAGCCTCTGTGGACCACCCTCAACTGCATCCTGTCCTTAACCGGAGGAAGAGGAGGAGGAGGAGGGCGAATGCTCAGAGCTGGAGAGTGCAGCCCTGGGAATGCCAGAACCAGCCACACCACTGGCTTCCCCATGACTCATCATCAAATGAGCGATGGGTGGGTTGGCTGGCACCCAGGCTCCTAGATGCTGCGTCTTTTTTATTATGCTAGGAGCTTCTGAGGGAGTGGATTTACTCGGCATTCAGCCTGCTCTTAGTCCACATTTTCACAATGCAGCTTTTCTACAGTGGGACTTGCCTTATGTTTAGAGGATGTGGGTGTTGATTGATGTTGGAATAAAGGAGCAAGGGTCCTCAACTCCTCATTCATGCTCTCACAGTTTGGAGTCCTGGGCTTAGCTGCTTTGCTCATGTATGTACTTCTTTCTGTTTATTTACTGCCTTTTATCACCATTTCTGGATTTGACCAGAGCCAATAGGTAGATTTATTCCTTTTTAATTAAGACTAGCATGACTCTTGATTTATCCTCTCCCACCTCAGAATACTTACCCCCCACCAAATCTTCATCTTTGAGATTTTGTGTTACTGCTAGCCAAAAGTGCTATAAGTGAGAAGTACATTCAAACTTTTTGCCTTGGACTATTTAAAATTTTTCTGTAAAGGACAGCAGACTGAGGTGGTTCTGTTTCTAAGGAGCATACTGAAGCCCCAGGTTGACAGCCACCAGTTGGGTAACTGGGGCTCACCTCCAAGCAGCCTGGCTAAGGAGCCTTCATTCTGTGCCTCTTTCTCTGTGACTGGCTAGTTTGTGTGGCAGCCCAGTGAGACTGCTTGATTGGTATTCTGTGCACAAGCACTGAAAAAAGCCCAGGAGGAATTCTGCCAGCCAATAACTCTGAAAGGGCTCTTTGTGCAAATGAGCAGCGTGTGAGCTGGACAGGGTTCTCTCCCTCCCCAGCCAGTGTCTTCTCTGGCCAGGGAACTTGGTGGTGCTTTGGTGCTGGCATAGAGCACTTGGGGATCCCTCCCCAAAGAGAGACCATCTTGGGATCCCAGACACATAGAGCAACTTGAACTGTGTCCTTCCTGCCCGGGTTCTGGCACTGTGCCTTCCAGTGCTAGTCAGTGGGATCTATTCAGGGCTGTCTGCCTAGAGGAAGGCAGGAAGTAAAGAAAAGGAGGTGCATGTGAACAGATCAACCACCAGCAAAGTAGGGGCATTCTCACCTCTGTCTGGTGGGATCCCTCGAGCCCTGCCCATGAGCTTTCTCCCATGCTGGCCATCACTTTCCTCCAGCAGGACTTGAGCCATTTGGTTTCCTAATCAACTAAAGCTGCCTGTTGTCTCCACGCCTGAAAAAAGGAAAGAAGAAAGACCCTTGGTGCCTGCATAGCTGACAGCTGCAGAATAAGACTCAATCAAACTTACACCAAATAGTATCATGGTCCTAATAGACACTAAGCACAGCTAGATCACAGACACCATTGCCTACCCAGCCCCATGCTTAAGGCCTCTTAGGGACTTGGCTCCTGCTACTACCGTCCCAACCTTATACTGTCTCTTCTTGGATATTCTGTATTATTAATGAGTTTTCTAAATACAAAGCTTGACTCACTTGTTGTTGTGAACGAGACCATTCTCATTAAGTACTGTTTTCTAGGAAGAAAAAGAATTAAATGGGTATTGAAAAATACTCTGTAGTCTCACAATCATGTGTGAGCATAGAAGACAGACAAGGGCTGACCAGTGGGGGAGGCTCTCAGTGGTTAGTTCCTGCAGATTGCTCAGCTCCCTCTCCATCTGATCTCTTCTGAAACAGCCACAGAAGGTAGCTGCAGTTTTGTCTGCTCAGGTGGCCACCCAAACTATCACCCTCTGTCTCAGAACCCCCATTTCACATTACTGGTTTTCTCATTCAGGCCTCACTTTTCCAAATATGCTACCTCTGTATAGCTCACTTCCCTTACTGATTTTGAACGTGTTGATCAAGGGCCCAGGCTAAAAGTGAGTAAGCTGGAGAATGGGTGGATGAAGTGATTGTTGTGCAATCATGAGGACTCAAGTGTGGGACCCAGGTTTGGCTCCCAGAGCTTACAGAAAACCTCCATGTGAACCTTGGGTTTCCACGTGCGCCCACAAAGAAGAGCACACATACACACAACACATGTCAAAGAAAAAAAGAAAGACTCATCATTCATTCATCATAAGCAATGCTATAGGGAGATAATCATGGACAACTGATAAAATTATTTATGTATTAAAGGGTCCAAAGAACAGCCTCACTGAATAATAGAGGGAAGATGCAATTGTGCAGTTCCCCAGACAGACTGGGCTGGTTTCACTGGCTAAGTGTCAGCGGGGCTGCAGGCAGTTCTGAACCTTGGGGCTAGGCCAGAAAGGCCAGGCCAGAAACTTAATATTACAAATGACCAAATGGCGCCCAACATGACTTTACTCTGTGGGTCAGGTTCTCTATCCAAGGGAGGGGAGTAAGGCGGGCTGTGTTTTTAAACTGGCCACTCTGGTCACGCCCCCAAATACAGGTGCCCTGAGGCCATAGGTGATTCCCTGATCTAGGCTGGCCAAGAGTGTAATAGTCTTAAGGTCAAGGCGTAATAGTATCTGCTCTCCATTACACAAGGCCATGCTGTCAGTAGAATGGACATTAAATAGGACAAGTAAGACAAGTTTTTCCTCTTCTAGCAGATCAAATGCCCTTATTTTATTCTTGAAGCTAGCAAGAGGGGTAAAGCAGAGCAGACAGAGGAAAAGCCTGCTGATCTGAGATGGACCATCTTATAACAAACACAGCAGAACAGGGCTCCTTGCACTGGCTTGTACTTCTCTCTCCTGAGCAGAGTCTGCTTCTAGACAGGAGCAAAGATGTCACCCTACTCAAGGCCCCTCCTTGTACCATTGCTTTCACGTCAAGGAGGAAAACTGAAGAGAATGTTCCCATTTGCCTGAAGTAAACAGCCATTTCTGACCCAGCTCATATCTTGAGTGGGGCCACTGGCATTTAAGGTTTGTGTGTTCTCATGTCCTTTCCCGTATAGTCAGGCAGCTTTGTAGCCTGGACAAGCACAGGAAAAGAAAATGTGTTCAAGTCCATCCACACAGGAGCAGACAGGCTCCTGAAGAAGCCGACTTTGTGAGTAGGCCAGCCTGCTGCTTCCCAGAGGCCTCTGTCTTAGGAACTGTGTCCCTCCTCTCCCTTATCCCTGCCCTTCCATTCCCAAACAACTGAAGAGAATCTGCCAAAAGCTGGAGGGGTAGGGACAATAGACAGGTGTTGGTCAGTGGGTACAGAGTAACAGTGGGTGGATAAGGCCTGCGGTTCATCACACAGTAGAGTGTCTGTAGTTCACAATAGTGCATTGTTTATTTCTTTACATACTGTGTGTATGTGATGGGGGCATGTATGGCATGGAGAACACGTTGAGGGGGTCAGTTCTTCTGCCTTCCAGAATGGAGTTCAGCCTGCCAGCAAGTGCTTTACCTACTCAGCCAGCTTACCAGTCATGTTGTTTATTTCAGAATGTAAAAGGATAGATATGCTTGTTACCCTGATTTGATCTATACAATGTGTGTATCAAAATAAATATGTACAACTATTATGTGTCCGTTGAAAGCTACATTTTTAAAATACAAACCAAAAAAAAAAAAGCTCTTTGAAAGAGGAGATAGCTTTACTGAAGTCTGCCATGAATCTGCTCCTTTATTTTTTTCCAGGTGGTTAATGTGGACTGTATCTGTGTCAGAATTAATGGATCTCACGCGGTTGTTACGTGCATTTGTCTTGGAGCCCTGCTAATGCCATTTGAGTTTCTGAAATCCTTATTTTGCAAATCCATTTGTGTCCTGAGTTTAGCTCCCGATTACAGGATTAGCAGACATTATAGGGTCTGTCTGATGTCTTCTCCAAGCTTCCTATCTGATTTGTGGCTACGAACTGAGAAATGTGCACACTGATAGAAGGGAAGCTAGGGGTACATGCTGGCTGCTGGAGGAAAACCAAGAAGGAAGGTGCTCGCTCTTGGGAAGAACTGAAGTGGGGCCGGCCTTGCTATTTGGATCAGAACCAGTTAAGAACATGAAACCTTGGCTCACTGACTGTCACGTGACTTCTCAACTGCGCCAAGCAGCTGCCGCTAGAGTGGAGGTCCGAACTGAGCATCAACCCTTGGGTTGCCATCCTTTGCTAAGAGCTTTCCCTGTGCTCAGCGGCCCTATAGCCTCCACCTGGTCAGCTCTCATTAGACAGACCTTACACTCTACACACAACCCCTGCTGCTCCTGCTGGGGGATCAGTGACTGTGCTTTGTTTCAGAGGTTGAAAAGGTCAAACATAACTGCTAAAAATGCACGGGTCACATTCAGCTGTTTTATGCAAGTGAGAAACTTTGAGGCAGTTTAGTAATGAGGATTATCATTAAAGTCAGTCTCAAAAGTAGCTCCAGGATGTGTTAGTTTAACAGAAATGAGGCCCCAGAATCAGGCTCCTTAGTACTTTCCTTCCATCTTTCTAGTTTGCTGTGATCGCAGGTGTCTTTCTCGGCTGCAAGATAGTTGCCATAGCTCCAGGCATTTCATGCTTATACACCACTCTCCAAAGGCAGGAAAAATATAGGTTCCTATTTTTTTTTAAATTAAAACAAAATCCTTTCTTAAAAGCCTTCCAGATGACCCCTTTTACATCTACGTCATCCCATGCACAAAACCAATAAGTGGGATCAGAAAGGAACTTTCGCATCCTGCCCAGTGAATGACTGAGACTATGGTTTATATAGCTTTGGTGGGTATACATAGGAAAAATGTATCTTTATTTAATATTAATAACCATAACCAAGACCTGGCATTTTATTTGAATATGAATATAAGCAACAAATCATAACAAAACCAATGTGTCTATGACTCTTGTCACTTTTAAAATTGTGACTTTGGGAGGGACATAGAAATGACTCAATGCTTAAAGGTAATCCAGAGAACCAGGTTTCAGTGTCCAACACCTACGTAGTCACTCCCAACTGGCAGTAATTCCAGTCCCAGGGGAATCCAGTACTTTCTTCTGGCCTCTGCAGGTACCAGTCATGCATGTGGCACACAGATATACATACATGCAGGCAAAGGAAAAAAGTTACCTTATATTGGGTTTTGGACCTCCTGTAAAAGCTTGTTACTTAGTGTGTTGGTAAAGAAGTAAGTGTACATTTAATAACTCTTATGTCAGTATGATTGGTTGCCTGTGTGCTCTGTGTATTTTCCTTTGCATGAGTCTGTGAAAGGACAATGGCACATAACTGAAAGCAGTCAGTGGTTCCCTGCTCCACACTCAAAGGGAGATGATGAAGTCCTAGGCACAGGGAGGAAAGGAGAAAATGACTGGGTTAGCTGACCAGCTGCCCCTGCTGTAGTGTCACTGAATCAGGAGCCACCCGTACAGTTCCCTCCCTGCCTGCCGCCAGCTGTCAAGTCCTTAATATTCCCATTTACAATCACTCCAGTCTTTCTAAAATAATTTTTATTTCCTTAAATAGAAAAGTATCACTTACCATAAATGAAAGAAAACCTTTTTTAAAAGCAAACACAGTGCATAGAATAAAGGAGTGTGTTACTGGATTCTGGCAATCCCATTTGCCCTCAAGGCTCTGCCCCTCTTCTGTTAAGGAGATGCTAAAGGCAGATTAGCAGCACACAGGGACTTGCTTCTTAATATAATCAGAACTGAGAGATAATTGAAAATGGAATAATTCAGTTTGTGGTTCTCCGTTTAGTGCCCTGTCATTGACCTACCTAAAATAATTCAGTATGTGGGCAAAGGCAGGTTCATGATCAACTTCCTGTCTTAACCATTAGTGACCCCACCCACCCACCAAGATTAGTATGACTTACATTTATATGTACATGAATCATTTCTTAATGATTCCTTTATCTTCTATGTGCTCATGAACACTTGTTTGAGTTCCTGGTTCCAGAATTTGGATTAGGGCAGACCTGAGCCTCCTCACCTGTGACTCATCAATGCCTTTGTTTGCTTTGCTTCCCTCACACACATTTTTCCCTCCTAAAAGTCAAACATTTGAATCTCTCATTTCTGATCTCTGTGATCCCTGCAACCACATGCCAACTATGATCCAGCAGGTACTGGGTAATTGATGGGGCTTGATGTTACTAGGTGGGACATGAAGGAGGAGCCTTCTGACAGAGTGAACGTCCTTTATGGTACAGTCCCAGAGCTCCAAATGATGTGGGAGCCCAAAGTCTACCCACTATGTCAGCCCCTAAGAAAAGAGCATTTGGTACTGAGCATGCAACGTCAAGGTACAGAGGCCAGGATTAAACCAGGGCCCTGGAGAGCTGGAAGAAAGCTAGAAATCAACCCCATCCTGAAGCAAGAGATGAAGTATGGCAAAGCTAGAGAGCCTAAGTAGATTTCCTTAAAGTCTCACTAGCATAAAGCAGCGGCAGAGCCAGGGGCTGCCCAGAGCTGTTTCCACTCATTGTGTGAAGACACTCTCAGGAGAAAGACATTCTTGTCTTTCTGCCAAAGCATTAAAATCTTCCCACTGTATGTAGTCTTCTTTAGGCACCTGAGCTGTTGAAGATTAAAACAGTAAACACCTTGGGCCGCTGCTCCTCCCCTGAGCCCTTAGCTCTTCCTCTAGAGCCTGAGAGGACTAGATGTAGATACTGCAAGGGAGGATGTTCTTTTCGACCCTGTGGGCCTTGTCCTCCTGTTATGCCCTTGCTTGCTTGTTGAAGCCTCTAGAGTCTAGAGAATAGGGGGGAATCCCTGATGGGGGGGAGGGGGCTTCGTCTTTCCCCCTTTTTGTCACTTTCTTCTGCCCTAAAAAATGTTTGATTGCCGTTTGAAATCTGATGTGTCTTCTCCATTCCTTTTGTGTACTTTTTTCTAACCTCAGAGATGAAAGCATTGGGGGAGGGGTGACACCACAGTTGTAATCCTAGGCCTTGAATTAGAGCTGACTGTTGTGTTTTCGATTCAGCCACTCTCTACAGAAAGGCTGGCCTGCGGCCGGCACTGTCTGACTGCACTTTCACAGAATTTCTCCTTAGGCTGTTAGTTGTATGTATGTTTACATGGGGAGTGAGCCACAGGCTTTGGTGGCAGGCACATTTGTGTGTATGTGCATACTTCTAGCCTGAAGCAGGCCTCAAGTAAAAGTCTCAGTCGAGAATCATTTTTTAATGGTTCACAAGGACAAATGTTACTGTCTTCAAGCTAAGTGGTTCAATTAGCTGTGATTGGAAAGAATGGAATAAACTAGAAAACTCACAGCTTACTTGGGAATAGAGGAGGAGGAAGGTAATGTGTGTTGTCCCTTAAGAATGGTCATGGTGGCTTGCCTAGCCGTATGTATGGCTAGGAGAGAATATTGCCCAGAGCAGAGCAGACTTGTTTGGGGTAAGTAGGAGAGCAGAAAGCTCTAGGGGAGGTATAGCATCACCTTCTCAAAGGAGGTGAGATGTACATGTATCCTCCCTGCTGCTAGAACATGTCAGTTCTCCAGATAGTCCCTCCTCCCCTGTGTGCCTTCTCTGCCCTGCTGGTGCAGAGCACTGCACTCTCAGCTAGCTATACAGAATGCCCTCTGCTTTGTATCTTCTCACAGCTATTCTCATGGCTGTTTGTTCATGGTCTTCCTGCCTACTAAAGAGCAGAACGTTTGGGAATGGTGGAACCATCGTGGAGCCTTTTGAAGCTCCTTACGGGCAGCCACAGATTCTTTGGCCCTGCAGTGATTGCCACCGCTGGGGGTGGATTGGACATATGGCCAAGGCCTTCAAAGTCCTGCTATCCTCCTCTTTTCCATTACCTTTGTTTCTGCTGCTCTTGGAGGAACCCCAGACCATTTCAGTCTGAAGAATGCTTCTTTCCGTTTTCATCCAAGCTGCATTTTAGTGTTGGAGGAGAGTTAGGTGGTTGATTTGTCACCACCAAGTCCCCCAGCACATCTTCTTCCACTCTTGCAAAAAGAAGCAGACCCCTGCTGGTCCTTTTCCTCGGCATCTCCTTACCTAAGTGCTCACCAGCCTCCCAGTGAGAGCCGTTTGCAGGTGTCACTTGGTCATAAGGCCAGCAGCTCCTCTTTGTCCGTTTTCCCTGCCCATGTGTAATTGTCATAGCTGTCCCTTCCATTACCACGGTTCTAAACACTTGGCTCCCAGCCAGCTCCTGTGGGGAGCATTAAGGAGCTGGAGGTCCAACACTTTGACTGGGCTGTTCATCAGAGTGGCATTCCTATCTGACTCTGTAGACTTGGGCTCAGTATTTCCCTTTGAATTGTAGCCCTGTCAGCTCCTTACTAGCTTTACAGCCTTGGACCTCAGGGTATAGTAGGGTGTGTGTCAGAGAGCCCACCACTCAAGGAGGGGATACAGTGGTATGGCTTAGAGCAATGGGGTGGGGAAAAGGATCCTTGGTTGGCTTGGGATCCTCAAATGAAAGCCTAGCTAAACCGGAAGAAGCAGGATGATCTTATCAAGGCTACGTGTCCTAGGCAATACTGCTTTTGGAACCAAGAAGCACAGGCCTACTTGGCATTTTGAGCCCAGGGTGGATTGGGGCGCAGGAGAAGGGTTTAAAGCTAGCGGCCTGAAACACTGTCACCTGCTTCTCCCTTTTCTTTCTCATCTCCCTTTATTTTTCATGTGGGAAGTTCTATTTGATACCCTTCTAAGACAATTTGTTCTACAGCATCTGTTTTCTGATAGTCTTAACTCCATTTCTTCATAATTTTGGAAAATGGGATCAATGTGATCAAATAGTTCTTGAAAGGAGAAAGTACCTCCCCCTTGCCTGTGTTTCCAGGTCGCCTGTTCCCTGGCCACCTACCTTCACACCACTGAGCCCTGCAGGTTTCATCCTCACTGATTTCTGTAGCTTAGTGATCACACTAAAGCAAGGCACATCCTGCTGCTGAACCCCCCAGATAGGCTACGATGTCACCATGTAAAATCCATGTTCTCCTCAGATTCCCAACAGTTTTGATCACTGAAATAATCAGTGCAGTTTCTGTTCTAATTTGAGAGAACCATTATGTGTGTGGTTCTGGTATGTAGAGGAGGCAGGCAAGCTATCTGTCACCCCTCCCAGCCTGACAAAAGCCACCCAAATATTCCTAGATACTTCTGAGCTGTCTGTCTCTCCTCCGTTGTAAGTAGGAATTAATCAAATCCATCTGGAGGTCTCTCTGGGTGGCAGTAGTTTTGCTGAGTGAAAGCCTCGCTCACATCTAGTGAGTACAGCCTGGCCCTTCCAGTCCTGCCCTGCACATGTAGACCTCCAGCACAGGGAGTTTCCAGGACACCAGCTCCTTCTGCATGGAGCATCTTGGTGCCACCACAAACATTTCTGCCCCTGTGCCTGCCTACCCCTCCCAAGATTGGGTAGAGGGTTAGAAGATTATCTCAGACTAACAAGAGCTTTTTCTTTTAGATAGGAAAACTAAGCTTTGAAATTTCTTACAAGGGTAAAGAGAGATGGACTATAATTTACAGAAATATGAAACATAATTTGCCAGTTGTAACAGACACCACATCCTATGTTTAAGTTCAGAAATCAGTTATACAATTACAAGGTGAAGGTGACCCAGCTTAATAACAGTTCATTTAAAAATTACACCAGGGGTTCTGTGTACTACAAACTGCACACTAACAGCAGTATGAAGTGACTAATAACAATTGTATTGACAGAGGGATAGTATGGATTGAAGGAGGTAATTATTTTCCACTGCTAAGCAGTGTCTGGGATGCTGGGCTTCCTCCTTAGTGCTTTATTTTTAAATTCTTCTACTGTTGTTATAATTAAATTGTGAGTGTGAGCGTGCACAGGGGGTCGGGAGGTGGTGAGGAGGGTGTCACATGTGCCTGTGGAGACCAGAGGACAACTTTGTGGGGCCTGGTCTCTCCTCCTTTTATGTGGGTTAAGGGATTAGACTCAAGCAACCCTCCTAAATTTTGGGGTTTTGTTTTGTTTTGCTTTTAGATGTATCTTATTATTTTTAATTGAATTACTGTTTTTGGGTCTATATATGAGTATATGTGTGTGAATGCTGGTAAGCAGCAGGAGCCAGAGACATCAAATCCCCCTGAAGCTACAGGCAGATTTGCACTGGGGATTGAATATGGGTCCTCTGTGAGAGCAGTATGTGTTCTTAACCACTAAGGCATCTTTTCCGCCTCCTAGAGAATGTTCTTGATACACTCCTAGGGCATTCCTAAGAAGTGATGTGATGTACAGGATTCAGTCATGGACTGGAAATCAGTAGGGAGGGAAAAACAGCAGAAGGACCCTCCCCAGTGTCTGGCTGCAGTGACTTAGACAGGGAAGCATATCCTTCGTGGGCTGGTGTATTTACTGCTCCTTCCATCCTAAAGCAGCTCTTGGACTCAAGGAACTTTTCCAGATAATGAGAAAAGGGAATCCTATTTGTTCTAGATTGTGCTGGAGAACAGAATTTAGAACGCTAGGAGTTCAGGCCAGAGAGATTGGAGAATTTGAAAGAGCCTGTGGCTTAACAGTGAGGTGGACTCTTCTAGAAGAAAGCTCCAGGTACTGAAACACTTAAGAGGTATGGGATAGGGTGGAAGGGACGATAAAGGTGACCTCTGATTCCAGTAGAAGGTTCTGGAATTCCCTAAGACTTTAAGAAGGCGACATGAAGCATAGCTGCTAGGTAGGAAGAGGAGACTAGAGCTGCCAGCTCAGGCTTACAGATTACGAGCCATTTATGCCTGGTTTTAGCCTAGTGGCTCTGTCTGCTCATCTCAGCTGTCTGAACAGGCATCCATCTGGCAGCTTGTCTGTCAAGGATGCTTCTGCCCCTCCTCCCACTTTTCACTCCACGGCACTGCCATAGCTTGTCTTCTCACCCTAGGAACGGGCATTCTGAAAAAGTTCTTTGCCCTCCCTCCCTCCACTAGTACAGGCCCCGTCAGCAGCATCCACTGGAAGAAGGCTGCTGTACAGACACTGTGGCCCAGACAGAAGTGTCTTCCAAGCAGGCGGGTGGATGAGGCTGTGAGTTGATCTGCATGCTCACACTGCAGTCTGATCGATGCCTGTCAGAGCTCAGCATCAGAGTGACAGCTGCATGCCGGGCTGTTTGCTGAACACAACTCGTCCGTCAAGGGAAATCAGACGAAATCCATCTTCTTGTCCAAAGCAGGGACCAATGGGCTGTGCCTGAAATGCCAGTCCTGTGTGCCATCCTGCATTTATGCCCTGAAAAATCATTGCTCTTTGAATTTCAGTATTATATTGGTAGGTCCCTGGGCAGGAGAATTATAGTCAATAAAATTATGCAGAGAGACCAATACTCCCAGCCCCCTCCCTGTAGAAACTTCCCTTTGTTGCTAGTGTCTAGTGTGGTTGTATAGACAGTATAGGTTCAGAGCATAAAAGCTGACACATAATCATTCTAAACTGATACAAAGTAAACCATACTATGAAAAAGTTGCAAGCGTATGTTGAGTGGGGCATAGGTAAAGTAAAGACAATCGGTGGAAAGGGGATCTTTAGAGAGTCTCATTAAAGAGGCAATTATGAAGCTTTAAGGTTTCCAGAATTGACAGGGACACACTTTGGCAAAGGTTCTATGTTTGTAAACCATTTGGGGCTGGAGAAAGCTCTGCCACCCTGTGTTTTGGCAGCCAGCCAGCTACCGCCTCGTTTCTCTCCCTAAAGCCTCTTTTATTCCTTACAAGCCTGTACCTGAACCTTCAAGGAACCCCTCACTAGCCCTCAGCCACTTCAGCACTCCCATTTCCCAGGACAGCTGGCTCTCCAGTGAAGAAGAGCAGGGCCCATGTCACCTCTGTCTGAAGCTGAGCAGGTGATTCTATCCACTTACCTCCCTCCCATCATGGTCTGAACAGATCTTAGAATGCAAGGGGCAAATGCAGCAGGCAGCCCGTCACTTAGCAACTTAGCCAGGTGGAGACCAGAGCACAAAACTGTTTGAAAGATACAAGTAGGCTGGCTACCTGAACAGCAGAGCAAAGAGGTCAGTCTAGGAGCGGGGATAGACTGAAGCAACTGAGAACGGTGAGGCTTCTCTGGTGGAAAAGGACTGCTTTGCAAAACCCACAGTTCTGGATGAATGGCAGGCAAGTGCACCCCCAGCCCCACCCTCCAGTTCCAGGGGGCTCCTTTCTCTGCCAACACTCAAAGGGCCTTTCAAACCAAGGAAGGAATCTCTGGTATGGCTGCCCTGGGGATGCTGGGGATGCACTTGCTGGAATGGGCCCCCTACTTGGTCCTCTTCTCCACGGTGCCCTACTTTGTCAAGCTGAGCTCTCCTCACCCCAGGCCTGTGGAGTGCAGCAGTCAAAGCTTTATTGCCCACACGCCAGAGCCGCTCTGCAATAAAAGAAAATAAAACAAGGTAATGGGAATGGCTGGTGCACGGGGCAGCCCCACAGAGAACTGGGCCTGCTGCTGCTGTCTCCCACCACCACCCATCACTGTTAGGGTGGTTGTCAGGGAGGCATCTGTGATTACCCCCAGGCCTCCTTCCCAGTGGTCAGCAGGAGCAGTTGCTGCAGTGTGTGCACAGGAGAGCTTTGCAGCAGTGCAGACCCAATCTCAGGGCGTCCTCCAGGGTTCCGCCTCTAATGGCAAGAAGGCAGGGAACAGAAAGGCCATTCTACCTTACCCGGAAAACCAGACAGGGGTGGAAAGGAGTCCTGCCTGAGGGAGTCCATAAAACTGCCCAGGGATATACTTTATCTATGGCACATGCTGGTAGTAACAAAATTCATGGTGCAGTCTGGAAATACCAAAGTAAAGGGGCCCTTGCCCCTGGCTGACTGTTGTACCCAGGTCCTACCTCACACATGCATTGGTCTGAACAGCAGATGTTTATGCTTTTCACGGGAGATGGCATCTGCGGTGGTTTAAAGTCTCCAATGGTTTTCATTTCGTCATGCAGTATGTCTGGGCCTCTGACCTGAGAGCTTTTAAATTCCTCTCCTTAGCCCTTTTTCTTTCCTTCCTCTCCCTGGCTCCTAGTCCCCAGGCTTGATCCATACTTGTTGATGAGCCTCCCCCTCCCCGCCACACACACAAGGCACTAAATCTTGCCTGCCTGCCTTGCGACCCACCATCATTCCCCAAGCTTACCTACGCCCGTGAATGCTTAATTTAAAACTTCTGCTGCTTCTCAGCAGTTTGTAATTCTGAGGCCGATCTCAGCAAAGGAGACAAAATGGGCTGATGAATGTACTCAGGAAAGTGAGCAGAAAACGATGCAGAGCATCTCTGTGATGTGAGGCCAGGCTTTCTTAACCATTTAGTGTAATAAGATGGATATCCACAGTCCTGAGTTGTTCTAATAGGATGGATATCTGCCTGATCTATCGGCCTGCAGGGTAGTTATGAGTTTTAAATTTCCTCATCTCTACAGCAATAAATTTTCTGGGCTTTTCAATTATAAACTCACTTTTTCTCAGTTGGGGAAGCTGGAAGAATTTTGTTTTGGTCAAGGTTAAAAGCAGCTGGCACACTGAGGGTCGGGGAGGCAGGGAAGCATGCAGCTTGAGCCCTCCTCCCCTCCCTCCTCACAGCCCTTCCTTCCTTCCTTCCTTCCCCAGACAGCGCGGGCCACTTCCCTTTCAACCCTTTCTTGTCAGCTCCATGTTCCCCACAAGGATCTAAAAAGTCGCTTTTGCTTCAGAAGTTTGGACTTACCATGGCTAAGCCCCTCTCTGGGAATTGCTTCAACAGAGGGAGGAAGGCTAGGGAAATGAAATGAGAGAGAGCCCCAGGAAGGGGATGGATGCCCTGGCTGGCCACCTCCTCGCAGAAGCCCTACAGGAGGTGGCTGCAGTGTCACCGAAGCAGTCAAGGAGGTGACTGAGTTTCTGGGCTTGGCCCATGCTGAGCATCCAGCAGAGAACAGCCAGGGAGAGTCCCAGAGGGTAATGAGCCCTGAGCGGGCAAGTGGAGTGCTCAGCTGGGGTCCTGGGCAAAGTTGCTCAGGCACTCTGGCTGAGGGATCCCTCCATCCACCTTCCCACTGACACTTCACCCAGGCCCAGAGCAAGCCGCCAAGCCAGCAGGAAGACAGATGCCTCTCCCCAGGGCTGCTTCCTGGCCTCTCTCCATTTGCCTGCATTCCTCACATCCTGACCAGAGCCTCCTCCTCAGTTCCTTCAGGAAATTTAGGTATTTGGGAGTTTGATGATTCCAGATGTCCACAGAGTCACTGCCCACAAGTCAATGACAAGAGCCAATTTCTGAAAATAAGCAGAACTGAGTTCAAATTCTGGCCTTCTACACTTAACAGATGATGGTGGACAGATTCATCTTATTTTTTTTATCTGCATTTAATTAAATTTAACCACTACATATTAATAGGGCACCATATGATACTTCAATACAGTATATACTATATTATTTTTAAAGAAATGTAGACATCTTTCTCATCATGTTTTTATTTATCAGAGGGAGGGCTTGGATTTTTAAGACATGAAGGATCTCTTTATGTAGCCCTGGCTGTACTGGAACTCATCATGTAGACCGGGCTAGCTCAGAACTCAGAGATCCACCTGCCTCTTCCTCCCAAGTGCTGGAATTAAAGGTGTGCGCTTTCAACATTGTATAGTGGGAACTGTCGGAGTCCTCTCTCCCCTCTTTCTGGAGATGCAGTGTATCATCATCATTGATAGCGTCCAACTAGGCAACAGCGTATTAGTGCTTCTCGCTTCCATCTAACTGGGACAGCACCTTAAAGTGCCCTTCTCGTTTTGTTCCCTTCCTCTTTTTGGTTTGACTGATTTGTCTGTGATGCTGGGATCCAACACAAGGCTTTGTACTTACTTTGTAGCTCTACCACGGAGCTAGTTCCCCAGCCCAGCAGCACCCAGCTAATCAGTCTTTTATGTTAGCAAGTTGTTGACTTGTGTGAGCCTTTTATCCTTATCAGTAGAGTGGGCCTGTTAAAAAGCCCTTTTTATAAGTGGTTCTGAGGACGAAGTGAGCACATGTCATGTCTAATGTATATCCTCCCATGTATAACACTCATAACCAGAACTTGAAAAATGTTGATTGTGTTCACTTTTCCCAGACTTTTTCTTCAGATGTGGCATTGACAGCTCTTACCTAGAACCTTTATGATCCACCCCTGCCAAGCCTGGCTGTTAGAGAAAGCCTACTGGCTACAGCCCTAATGAGCCAGACTGTAGCCCCCAGGCCCAGCAGTTTCTCTGATTCCGTCTGCTTTTACATTCAGGTCATACATTCAATTGGTAAATGTCAGGGATGAACATTTGGATGTTCTTTCATTTGATTCATCTCACCTGTGCTGACCTACTATGTGGGTCAGACACCGTGCAGGAGTTGGGTCCACAAAGTCAAGTATCCAGGAGATGCAGACTGACTAGCACCTCAGCAGTCAGAGAGGATGATCCAATCTGTGTTGGCCAGGATTCCCTCAGAGCACAGCAGGGGCCTAGGTGGGACTTCTTCTAAAAGTGTTCTGTGGGACTAGTCAGTGAGGACAAGTAGGTATTAGCTCAGCTGAGTAAAAAAAGGGCATGCCCTCCAGAGAGAGCTTACACAGCAGTCAGAGTTGAATTCAGTTGCACACAGTATAGACCAAAGCAGCATTTGCTTACATGTGAGTGAACTTCTTCATCCTCAATAAAAGAAGCTCAGAGACAGGCGGCACAGTACCAGTACAATGTCTCCCAGTGTCAAAGGCACGTTCCTGTGTGTGTGGAAGGCCCCTTTACCCTGCTGCTCAATTGTTTCTTAGCTCACCCATTCTCAAGGTAAAAGGTTCCCAAAAGGCTGCAGCCATTCGGCTTTTCCTGCTAGCCAGGGAGTCAACAGAAGAAAGTACAAAGATGGCAATGACTTTCCTATAAGTTATGTCTCAGGATTTCTGCTAAATCTCGCTATTGTTACCAGTGAGAGAAGAGATTGGGGGCTATAATCTTGGAGCTGACCATGTGAATGTCTGAGATAACAAGAATAGAAAAGGGAAGGAGGAAAGGCTGTGGGGATATATCTACCACAAAGAGCAAGACAGAAAGGTGTGAGACTGCAGGGTCTGTGTGGCATGAGGGGGTAGAAGGTGATAGATATGAGACTGGAGAAACGCTCACACCCCCTCCCTTCCTGCTAAGCCTTAAATCTGCTGCTAATTCAGCCAAGTGAGAGTCCCACTGGCCAAGAAACAGCGCCTCCAGTTCACACTCACCCTCTCAGGGGGAGTTCCTTGCATATTCTAGAAGCCAAGGTCCAAAGCAAGCATGCTAGGCCACACACTGGCCAAAAAAACCAATTCTTCGTCCATAGAAAACTATAGTACTTAGTAACTCTTCTCATCTAAATTAGGCATGTGTTTCCTATATAAGTGCAGTCCAGTAAGAGGAGGTAGCCGTTGTTTATTAGACATGGTTCAAGGAGCTTAATATACATTAGCTCACTTTAACCTTATGAAGGAGACTTTTGATTTTCTTACTTCTGTCTCAGCTTGAAGAAGTATAAACAAATATTTCAAATGCCTTTCTTAGAGTTTATAAATGGCAGAATTTGAACCCAAGTCATCTGACTGTGGGTCTTACCAATAACCAGTGCAGTCCCCAAATCAAAGACAGAAATATTTGGGATGAAGAAGGCTGTGTTTCCTCTCCAGCCCAGCAGTGGTGGGGGCTTCAGCCCATGTCTTCCTGTCACTGTCATTGCTGTTTCTCTCTTCCCTCCCTTCCTCCCTCCTCCCTCTCTCTCTCTTTGATCTCCCTCTGTACAGTCTGACTTGGGGTGAGAGTACTTCATGGTCCATTAACGAGCTGCCACTGTTTTTATTTCTTCTTCCTATGCTGCCCCAGGTTTGTCTTTGTCCTGCCTTTAAAGCCCAGCCCCCTTTCTAAAGAGCCTCTGACTGCTCGTCCGTCCTCAGAGCTGTCTGCAGGCTCTCCTCTGAACCCATCTAGCATCTGCTGTCCATATCAGTGGGTTGTTATGTGTTTTACATGGCATTGACATGACATGGCTTCTCAACTAAATCTCCGGCTCTTTGCACTGTCCCCTCTTTTAGATCAGCTGCAGTGCCTTGTGCCGTGCTCCTCTTCTGCTTAGCAGATGCCAAGTAATGAAAATAACCATTCCTAGGTTGTTGATTACAGTGAGCCCTCAGCCTCTTTATATATCCTTAATGAATTTTATATGTTCCTGTTTCCTTAGCATTTGTGTTTCCATTTTGAAAGACCATAGTCATTGTTGGATGTTATCACTCTCAGCTCAGCCAGCATCCTTGGTGTTTCTGCAGTTCTGTTGTATTTTCCTGAGCTATGCTGATCTTTCCTTGCAATGTAACAGGACCCTGTTACATTGTGTCTGAACCTGAACCTTTATTTTCTGCTGCATGCCTGGCCTTGGAAGCTATCTATGTTAAGAAAGTTCCAGATAGCAACCAGAAATATAGCAACATGAAAAGCACTGCCCAGAAGCAAAAGAGCCCTGCCAAGCATCGTTTCTCACCAAGGAGTGGAGGATCCTTCAGCACTGCCTAGAATCTTGCTACACAGGTACAGGCTCTGGGGACCCAAATGGGTTAAACAGAAACAAGAAAGCAACCACCTTATTCAGAAGGCAGAACACATAAAAGGTCATGGAAAGCACGAGCAAATTGATACAGGGCAGATCAGAACACCAAGATAGAGTCAGTTGTTAGGAAAAGTGGATGAAGGAAAACTTCCTGGAAAACAGAAGAGCTTGGGATGCATCTTGCAAACTACTATGCGTAGTTTCACTCTGAATTCTGGATAGCATCTTCCTTACTCTTCTTTACCAATAAATAAATGGTTAGTTCCGTCTGAATGAATTCTATCTTCTCTTAGCTGTTCAGAGGAGACTAGGTCGCCGAACCATCACAGCCCTGATACAGATTTGTGGCCCTTATAAGACAGGTTTGGATGTAAGAGGTACAGATGGGCAGCTCACATAGCAAGCAAACCAGCTTGCTGAGCCAGAACAGAGAGTCCTTGAAGAAATATCAGAAGAAAGGAGGTAGGGCACTACATCAACCTGTCTAACATGCTTCATCTTGGGAAAGTGGAAAATGCTAAGAACCTCCACAGCCTTCTTTTTTCCCTGTGGTCCTTGCAGCATCTCGGTAAGTCCCTGCTTAGGAGGAGATTAGGATTGGCCTTTTCCTTCTTGCTTGCTGCTTCTGACCCTCCCACTCTACATTTCCTTGCCCACTGGCTCCAGGCAGCAGCTCAGGAGCAGTGGGCCATAGAGAGCACCCCCAGAAGGCATTGAAAGAAATCAAATTGCTTAAATGGTATTTACACTGAGTGGTGGGGTGGTGGCAGGAGTCTCAGAGCTTTGTCCGAGGGCACTGTGGCAAGAAGGCCACAGCGGAAAAAGCTGCCTTGACAGCAGTAGCTGCATCCAAGTGTCCTCGGTCAGGACAGGCAGCTCAACTGCTGCCAGGTCAGTTCACTGTTCCTCCTTCAGGTCAAAAGGACTCAGATGCTAATTGTGACTTCTGGGTGAGCTTAGGAGTAACTGGAGAGGAAATGAGCATGCTTATTTCCTCTTTCCAGTTTTAGAGCATGCCTTCCTTAGAGGCACTCTCCCCATAGGGTGCAGAGAGCAGGTGGGTATGGGATTCTGCCAAGAGTTGGAGCAGAGTGAATGAAACCAGCTATTTCCTGTCTCAGAACAGGGCAGAGTCTACCTGAGCAGATATTAAGGCAAAAGGATCACCAACTGGCTCCTGGAGCTTTCTTGTACTGAATCATAGTTGGGACATTTAGTTGAGATTAGAAGGAAGGAAAATCAAGATTAATGGAACACTAATTTCTGTCAGGAAGACAGAGTTCATCAGTAGCCAAACTGTGACTCTTTACACATCTTTCTTGTTACTAATAATTCCTGTTTGCATCTCATCTTGCTGTAGTGACCAGAAAACTTTGAGAGGACGATCATTAGGCCCAGATGAATATGAAAGCCTGTATCATGGACTATGATTAAAGTAAAGGTAGCACATGGTTTTAGTGTAGGTTCACACGCCCAAGTAGCCCAGGCCCATTGTTTTGTTTCCCTCTGTGGGCAGGGATCACTGGGACCTTCCACTGAATAAGGCAGACAGAGCTCAGGGCAGGACTGCTAACTGTAACTTGGAAATGTCTTAATGCAAACTCTAACCCTACACTAAGTGTTTAGAAGGGTTTATAGCCAATTAGGGCTCCAATCAGAGAGGGTAAGTGATGCCATATTTTAATTGTCATTAGCAATCAAAAGTCAGCAGCAAGGAAACCCAAGCTTTCCACATAGAGAGGGCAGGGCCCAGTCATTAACTAGGCCGATCTGGCCTTTGGCAGTCTGCATTTATTCTTATTTCATGTGTACATGCTCAACCCTTATAATGGGTGGCTTTTACCCAGGGGTTTTTCTGTGCATTACTGAGATGCTAGAGAGATCATGTGCCCCTTTGGGTCACAGAAAGCAAGAATCAGGTTGTTCTGTGTGCAGAAGGTTGGACACAGAAGAGCCCTCTAGCACTGATAGTGCTTGGGCTCAAAGACCAGTCTCCCAGACTCAGCATCATGAGCTCAAAAGATGTTTTCTTTTCACTGTGGTAGGGATTTGAAACAGTTTGGAAACATAGCAGACAAGGGCATAGGGCTCCCTCCCCTCCCCTCATGTTATGATCTTATTCTCTCCTACGCCTACCTAAAAGCAGCTTCTTAATGGGGTCCAAGGAGAACCTGGGACTTTCTATTCTTTAGTGTTCTGACCTAGACAGGAAGTATCAAACACAAAGGATGCCTCATTTGCAAGTAGCATACACAGTGCATAGACTGACACAAAGGCAGGATGGATTAGAGAAGGTAGGGATGAATACGGGGGCTCATTCCTCAAGATATCTGCAAGGATGGATGATAAGAGAAGAAGGCAGTTACTGAAAGTATAGGATTTCTGTCCAGCCTTTTTGCTGTGGTCATTTTTGTCGTCTGCAAGAGAAATGAATACCTGTGTCCCTTTTGCTAAGAGGTCAGGTATTGTTGATAGTAAAGAAAATGCCCCCATAATTTGTCAACAGACCCTTTGGCCACAGCCCATGTTTTCTGCATTCTCCCAGAGGACCCAAGACGTCCTGGCACTCAGAGGTGGCCTGTGGCATAAAGCTTTCTCAGTCCTTGTTCCCTAAGTGACAGAGGTCTGACTTACCATGTGACACTTCTTAGAAGATTGAGCACTGGCCTCTTTGGCTTCACGCCCACATCTGCTCCCCTCTTATCCTGTCCCCATGTGTCATGTCTGCTCTTGCTCTTGGTGTGGAGGAGACCAGGGGGAGGTATACACAGCTGCTGCCTGCACTCATGCCTGGATAAGTAGAGGAATCCATCCTCGCTCCAGTTATATTCACCCAGACAAAGCCAAGTACACAAGAGCCCCTTCTGCTCGTTATGTCTGGACTGGCTCTGAGTCATCAACACTGACTGCCCCGACCAAGGCCAGGCTTTGGCCCTCTGGGCTCCCACAGGCAGGTCTGCTGCAACAGGGCAGCTGAAGGCCAGCCCCCATGGCAGAGAGTGTCTCACAGGCTTCTCTCATCCTTTCTGTACCACTGTGTGTATAGTGCTAAGTACTTTCTCCCAATCTGCTGATGATGATCTAAGGAAACCAGGACCTTTTACCTGTCATCTATTTACTGAATGATTATCAGGGACCATTAAGAAGTGTCCATCCGAATATTGTGATGGTGAGATGAGATGAGAAGTCCTCAGTGTGTACTGGCATGGTTCAAGTGAAATTGAGATCACCAAGTCTTATAGGGTAGGAGTTTGCAGCTGAAGTAGTAGTAAAGAACATTCCAACCAAAGGGAATAAAGTGCTAGGTCTGGACCAGACCAGACATTTAACATGACTACGTTAAAATAGTGAGGGCTCTAAGATCCAGCCAGTTGTTTAACACTATACTGTGATGAGAAATTTGAACTTTTAGGAGAACAAAATTGAGCTTTAGCAGAATGGTGATAGATGCAGTTTTGGTTTTCTTTTTTAAAGTATAACAACATGCATTGAGACTCTTTTTAAGTGATTTACATATTCTTCATCAAAGCCCTTTGAGGTGGCACTCCCTCATTATGCCCATTTGATATAGAAGACGTTCTAAGCCCATAATGACTAATAAGTTGTATAGTCATGTCTCTAGTTAATAAAACAAGATGTGAAACAGGTAATTTGCCTCCAGAACCTGTGTCTAACCATTGTGCTACATGGTCTCCAATAAGCCACATTCTGTGAGAACACAAGGGGGCTGGTGAGGATCGAGTGAGGAGGGTATTACCTACAGCCAAGACCCAACGGAAAGGGTGACAAAAAGGAGGGACAGTCTCAGTAAGTAGAGTCCACATGAGCAGAGGAGCCCAAGGGGAATGCTTCGGTGACACTTGGGAACAGTAGGCTTTACAATAGAGGTAAAAAGTGGAAGGCTGGACTCATTCCATTGATCTCTACCTGGTGGGGTTGGATTCCATAGTGAGGCCTAGGATGCAGATATTCTAGCCACTTAGCATAGTAGAATATAAGAACTGTCCACAGCTTAAGTTAAATTCTGGGAATATCCATATTCAAAGGTTCTGCTGCTGAGGATGAGTTCCCAACTGAGATCAAGAAAAAGCATGGAGAAAAAGCCAAGACTGAGAGTCAGAAACCTAAAATCAGAAAGTTTAAAAAAGATGGGGGTTGCTTAGAGCTTGGTTAAATCATTTGAAAGGTCAGAAATGATGAAGTCTAGAAAGAAATTATTAAAATGGCAATTAAGAGGTCCTAAGTGACCTTTTGAAGTAATAGTTACAAGTGGAAATAGTGACCATAGGAACTGGCTACATCGGATGGGGAAAATGGAAGGGGAGGGAGTGGGCATGTGCAGAAAGCTCTTTGGGTGGGGAGAACAAGGTGACCAGGCCAGATTTCCTGAGATAGGCAAAGTGACGGGAAAAGCAATCAGAAGGCAGTATAGATGATAACAGAGAGAAGCAGGTGCTAAGGAAGACCAGACAAGGTAAGATCTAGTGCCTGGTTGGTTTCTTTGACTCTCCAAAATGGATGAAAGGGAGAGAAATGCCACAGATGCCAATCTAAGTGGTTTTTAATAGCAAGAGTATAGGATCTGCTCACAGTGTTTCAGGTAAAGGAGTTTGAGACTTGGGGTCTGCAATGAAAAACTGCCATTTGAATGTTGACCTGATAGGACATTTAGTTACTTGTAGTCCATGCAATAGATCTGCTAACCTCAGGCAGTTGTTCCATAGATCATACACACATTGATTTTCCTACTACAAAAATAGGCTGAAGCCTAGCTCTGTTGTCCAAGGCAGGTATAGCTTTGAAGCCAGAGGATACACTGGCTGGGTTTGAGATAAGGCCACTTACAGGCCTCCTGGTCCAAGTCAGGGTCTCTAGTAGGAAGTGTTGTCTGGAGGCACCAGATGGAAAGCAGTCTTCACACCTCCCTTTGGCTAGGACCACCCACTTTCCATTTTAGCTAGCAAGTACCAGAAGAGTCAGGATCATTCCAGAGATCTCAAAACTTCCTCTTGCTCAGTGAGGAGCAGGACGAGTGCTTCCCAGTTCCATCACATTCCCTGCAGGAAGCCTGAGAAAGAGAGAGTTAACTCTCCCTCCAGCCTCCAGCCTGGGGTTTTCCTGGGAAGATGAACAGTCTGCTTTCCTTATTGTCTGCACCAAAGGAACAGATTGCGTCAGTTTGTAAACTGTGTTACCGCTTGCAAAGGCCTGGAGTCAGCAGGTTTGCATTTCCCAGCAGACTCCAACGATGCTGATCGCCTTGGCTTCTGCCTCTCTGCCTCGGGCAGGACCAAAAGTGTGTCCCCACCCTCTCATCAACCTATCCTCAAGCCTAGAGGTAGAAGAGAAGGAAGCCCTTTCTATCCCTGTCAGCTCATTTGCTACCCAGGCTTTCCTTGTGTTTCCAGTAGCTCCTTGGCCCCTCTTGCTATTGTGCCAGCCTGGCTGGACTTCTGGGCGTCTCTAGTGCATTGGCATAGCTAAGTTCTAAAGTGTTAGAAAAGAGATTGTTTGGCAAAGCAATTATCAATTTGGGTTGGACATGAAAGATCATGTGATGTAGAGGTGAAGGGGCATCTTAGGGAGGTGGGGACAGAACCACACTGTGCTAGCAGTCCATGAAAGAGCTTACTGTTGCCTGCCTCTAGCCTACCCACTGCCCATTGCACTGTGCTGACAGTAATGAGGCCCAGGAGGCCTTTCATAGGCATAGCCTCCCAGCTCCCAGAGCATTGAATTATTAATTGCATTGTGTTAATGTTCATCATCTCTGAAAGAAGTTAGTATGTGTGTGGCCGCGAGGGGAGGCCTTGAGTTGGCCGTGTTAAACTGCTACTATATTAAGGTGAAGTGTCTCTTCGAGTTCACACTCTGGCTGTGGCAACACACTACAGCTTTCATGCGGCATCAGCAACAGTGAAAAACCCAGCTCCCTTTCTGTGTCATAAAAGGATCTCAGTCATGCTCTGGTTGTCCTGGAATTCTACTCACATTCTCTCAAAAGGCTGGGCAGAATGAATGGCTTGGAATCTTTGACTGTCTAGTGTTGCTATAACAGAATAAATGATAACTGGGTAGTTTGAGTTTTGTTATTGTTGTTTTATTTTCCAATGAGTTTATGGCTCACAGTTGTGAAAGCCCAAGAGGATGCATTGTTACCAGCCCTGACGTCATGGTGGTGCGTGGCATCACATCTGGAGCACCTGTGAGAGAAATATAGTACATGACACAGACAGAAGACAAGAAGGGGGAGGGACTGGGTTTGCTATTCTGTAACAAGCTAGTCCTTCCAAAGGTGATAGATAGCCCTGTGGCCTAATTCCTTTCCACCAAGTCCCACTGGTTGGTTGGTTGGCTGGTTGGTTGGTTGGTTGGTTGGTTGGCTGGTTGGTTGGTTGGTTGGTTGGTTGGTTGGTTGGTTGGTTGGTTGGTTGGTTGGTTGGTTGGTTGGTTGGCTGGTTGGTTGGTTGGTTGGCTGGTTGGCTGGTTGGTTGGTTGGTTGGTTGGTTAGTTGGTTGGTTGGTTAGGGATGATTACGTTGAGACATGATCTCATTGTATAAATCAAACTAGGCTCATGATCCTCCTGAGATTACATGTAGATGCTACTCCGCCCATTCTAGCCTACTTGCAAAGAGTACTGTCAAGCTTTCGGATTAAGCTTGTAACACATGAACCGGTTGGCAACAAACCACAACTAAGCCATGGAGGAAAAGGCTGGAATTATTTATTATTCAGTCCTTTTACCCGCTTTCTTTCCATCCTTTCCCATCTGGGACATGATTAACATGCTATACTTCCCCACCTGCCCTTCTTTCTCATGTAACCCATTGCTTTTCTTCTCTTGACACTCCCTTACTACTCCTCAGAAAATCCAGACCAAAGAGACCTCAGAAGTCGTTCAACTTTCACTTCACTGAAGGAGTACTGAGCCCAGAGCAGGTATGCTGCACCGGCCAATAGGATTTCTCCAGTCCTTGCTGGTTGGCTGCCTGTCACTGATGACTTGAGGAGTTGAAAGCACGAGTATAACCAATGTGGGAATGATGGAGAGATTTCCAGCCCTGAAGCCACGCACACAGTCAGTCTTCCTTTCTAGGTGCTGGAGTTGGGGTACCGCTAGGGCTGTGTTCCAAGCACTCTGTAGGTTCCCAACCCCTGGAGGCACCAGTCATTTTCTGTGCTGCTTTAGGTATTGTACACAGACTCTGCCAGTGCCCTGGAGGAGAAGTTACTGTTTCTCCATCCTCCTTGCAGATATAGGAAAAGCTGGTATATGTGTGTATAGCCAGTAAACCCTGGGTGAACTATCTCCTTTGGTTGCCTGCATTCATTGCTGGAACATAGATTCCCATTGCTCTTCCCTGATCTACCAATTTTGTTGCCCTTGGTGGCCTGGCTACATTACTTAACTCAGCAGAAGCAATTTCTAGTGCATTTTATTTTTCACCTATGTTCTCCTTGTAAAAGAGCTTCAGGAGGAAGATGTGGCTATACACCTTTGCCCTTTAGTATCCCCAGGTCAGCATCTGCCACAGAACTTAGGACACACACAGACCCCCAGAGCAGGCTGAGCTCAGAGCTTCCCCTGTGGTTTAATACCTGAGCTGTTTTAAAATTTCTGCCATAAACCCAAGAGTTTTTGCATGCTTTCGAGTTCATATCAAGGAGAGGTTTCAGAATCTGGAAGCTAAATGGTTAGGAAGGCCAGAAGGTGTTAACATTTATAAAAGAATCAGCCTTGCCCGGCTTTTCCTTCTCTCCCTTCTTGCACACCCTTGACAAACCCCAAGTGGCTCCCAAGCCCGCATTGCACCCCAGGCAGGGAGTATGTTCCTGCTTAGAGCAGGAGAATGACTCAGCCCCACTGCCTGTCTGATTGAAGTAGCTCCTATGGTAAGGAGCTGGACAGAATCCAGACAGGAGGGGAAAGGGGGACAGTTTGGAGGCGGAGACAGAAACTGAGTATGTATTTCTGGAAGTGAGGGCACAGAGGCCACTGAGAGAGAAGCTGTAGAAATGACACAAATTGTTGGCCACCATCATCCGCTCTCTGCTCCAAGCTATAGCACCTGTGTTCACTTCCGGTACACCTCATCCTCTTCCTCTTCCTTCTCCTCTTCCCACAGCCCTGCTGAGTGGGCGCTGAGGTGTGTGTGTTGCCTGGGCACCAGGAGCTCTTCCTCAGTAATTAGGAGACATGCAGATTAACAGCCTGTGCCATTTTTATTAATTTAGTAAATAAGCCAGAACAATTTCATTAGTGGCACATTAATGTGCTTGGGAGCACCGAGGGTGTGTCTACTGTGAGGCAGAAGGTACCTCTGGCTGTCTCAGTTCACAAATATGCTAGGTCCAGTGCGTCTAGCACCTTGTCCCCCTGGGCATGGTTGACTCTCAGCTCCCACCCCTTTAGCTTGATGGTGAGAACACACACAGCAGAGTATCTGTCTGTTCAGGTGGAGTTGAAAATTCACCCATACCTGAGTACTTCCTGTCAATTCCATTTGGCTGACCTTCACTCTTTAATAAGGACCCCAGTATGAGAAAGCCAACATTTTTCAGGGAGGGCAGAGAACGACAGAGCTCACTAGGCAGGGATTGATCTCCAGGCTTGCAGAGCTCAGTGGATAGCTTGACCAAGCAGAACAGCTTCTGCATGGATTCGGCCCAGATACAGAACCTGCCCATGAGCTCTTGGCGATAGTTGATGGGACAAGGAGCACAGATCTTCCTCTCCTTGTCTTACAGTTAACAGAACAAATCTAGACAAGGTTGTTTGACCTGCCCCAAAAGTCACAGCTAGTGCAAAGGGCTCAACCACGTCCTTCAGATTTCCAAATCCATGTACTTTCTAATCCCTCACAACCCAAGTGGTAGGCATTTCCAAGCTCTGAGAAGTTTTTTTTTTGTTTGTTTTTGTTTTTTTAAAAAAAAAAAAAAAAAAACTTTATTCTTTGGTAGGATGAAGATATTTGAGCATGAAATGAGCACTCCTTCTGGTTAACATACAAGGTGGTGGTGATGGTAATAGTGGTCATGAGGAAGCATTTATACACTGACACTGTGTATCTAACATGTTTATATTCACTCATTCAATCATAATAACAAACCCCTGGAGCAGGTCCTACTAAAATCACAAGTTTCTAGCAAGAATTGTTGTTTTATTTGTTTTAAAGTGATTCACCAAAGTAAAAGCAGGTAATGGGTGGATTTGAACTCAGACCACCTGTCTCCACTTCACATTGTGAACTTGGATTCTGCATTTAGCTCCCTAAGAGCCAGAAGAAGCAAAGTGATCACACACACACACACACACACACACACACACACACACACACACACACTCATAAGGTGGCCAAGAACACAGCTCACTGAGACTGATGTAGCTCAGGTGTCCAGCAGCCACAGAACCCACAGTCACTCCATCAGCATCAGAGCAGAGGCCTAGAGCTGACAACAGAACCGCAAATAAGCCGACCTGGAGGTGTCTGCTAACTCTTGAGGATCAATCACATCTAATCCTTTGCCTTCAGTATCCATCCCACGCCCCTTAGAGTCTGTCAGGAACCATGTCCCCGTAGGTCTAAGCTCTGTCATACACCCAACGGGAGACTGAAGAGCCACCATCTGTCTGCTATTATATAAATGTACATATACCCTGAAGTACCTCCAAGACCATGACCACCCACGAGTGTAAACAGCAAATGCCCACTTCCAGAGTTTGGCAGTCCATGGTCATCACCTAAGATCCGAATTCTTTGATGTCACCTGCATTGTAGGAGTCCTCCCACAGAAACTGTTGAGTCCAAATCACTTTAGAAACACTCCAAGCTACCAAAGAGAATATATCAGAGAGTTTTTTGCAGTTTACACAGCACTCTGTGGATAAGATCTCAGTTAATGCTTGCAATCGCCAGTTGGGCAAGAAGAAGTTTCTTGTATATTTCACAGGAATAAATCTCCAGTAACTACTGTCTGTAATTTGAAGCAACTTGTAAGGAATAGCTCTCCCTACAGAGATGTAGTATATATAGTCAGCCCTCATCATTTACAGATTTTTGTGTTTGCAAATTTACATGCTCACTAACCCCAAGATCAATTCTTGTGCTTTTGCAGTTATTTGTAAACATGCAGAGTGGCAGGAAGCCGGAGTTACTCGGCAGGCACATTCCCAGCTCAGGTTGAACAAAGCAATACCGCTGCCTTCTTTTTGACAACGGATTTTATTAAGCTGGGGGTAGCCTCACATCTGCCATGACCATGAGGGTAACCTTGTATTCCTGGTCCTCCTACACCACCCTCCCACCCCACCCCCAACTGCTAGGATTACAGGCATAGACCACAATGCCTAGCGCTTTGAACTTTTAATTTACTATTTATTTTTAGATGGGATCTCACTATGTAGCCCTAGCTGGCTAGGACCTCTGTGCAGACTAGGATGGCCTAGAACTCAGGAATCTGCCTGCCTTTGCTCCCCATTAAAGGTGTGATAACTCCACCTTCTTGTTTTAGCTCTCTGAGTATAAATAATTGTTCTCTTTGTGATCTGTTTGGTGTCTTGAGTTTTGGGGAGAGTAATTCTTTTTGTTAGTGATTTTTGTCATAGAAAATGGTCCCAAACAAGAGTACATTAAGAAAGCTGGGATATACCTTAAAGGAAAAAAAAATAAAATGTTATATAATTCTCTTTCGAGTTTGACCTGTTATGGTGCCGAGAATTCAGTGTAAATAAATCAGTGATACATATTAAATAAGGTGTCTTTAAGCAGAAACACATTTAAATCAAGGTTAGATGTTTCATAAGCAGGTAATAAGATACTCCCAGATTCCTGAAACCTTTTTCTTTAATTATCATTTTTAAAGAAAATATTTAACTTTCTGTGCATTGATGTGAGGGTGTTGGGTTCCTCTAGGACTGAAGTTACAGATAGTTGTGAGCTGTTGTGTGGCTATTGGGAATTGAACCCGGGTCCTCTGGAAGAACAGCCATTGCTCTTAACCACTGAGCCATCTCTGCAGCCCCCTAACCCTTTTATTCCCTCTAAGAATAATGGTTCAGTATTTTTTCATTTACTCTTCATGGTCACTTTATAACACCATCATGGATAACGAGAATGGAGTGTGTAAGCTGAGGCTGTAGCTCAGTGGTAGAGGGAATAGTCTAGCACGCACATAGGCCTGGAATGATTTCCAGCACTTTAAGTTGAAAGACTAAAACCAGGCACAGTGGCACACTCCTGTAATCCCAGCACTTGGAAGATAGAGGCAGGAGGAACAGGAATTCAAGGTTATCCCCAGCAACAAAATGAATTTGAGGCCAGCCTGGGCTTTATGAGACCCTACCTCAAAACAACAAAAAAAAGTCTGTCTATATATAGTCTCTTTTCTTGTCTCCCTCTCATCTCTGTGAGCATGTCTAGTTTACATGGCTACCTATGTTGCCTATGCTAGACCTTGCACTCCTGGGTTCCTCAGCCTTCTAAATAGTCTAAGTAGCTAGAACTATAAATAAACATAGCCATCTTTGACTTTTTTTTTTTTTTTTTTTTGGAGAAGTGAGGGGTGAGTGTCACAAATTTGAGTCCTGGCATTAACAGAGAACTAGATTTTGTGCAGGCATATGTCCTCATACTGCTACAGTTACACCACTGATTCCTCCAGTCAGCCTAGAGGAGAGAAGACTGACCATGCATTCTACTCTGGGAGTTCCCTGCTTAACATCTGCACAGTTCTCCATGCCAGAAAAGAGTCGCAGACTTCCAGCACCTATCCAGGCCCAGCTATAACCAGGAAGGCAGAGCTGGAGCATGGAGCTTGACTGCAGAGACCAGGAGCCTGTGGAAACAGTAGCCCAGACACCTTCCCCTGAGAGCCTTTGTTTGATTGAAAAATTGCTATGTTGTTGGCAGTTGTAATGAAACAGGAAGCTGAGCTCTTCCAGGACAGCTTTATCTTTTTCTCCAACCCCAGATGGATCCCGTGGCAGCACACTGCCCAAGGCCAAAGATTTCTTTCCTCCACTGCTGGTTGGGCCTAGGGACTTGTCAAGCCCAAGTTAGCACATTGATTGCAGGCAGAAAGAAGCTGGATACATGTGAAGTCTGGGCATGCTTGCCAGGGAGAACCCACTGTTCCTTGATGAATTGGCCCCAGGTATATCCAATAGTTGTGGGTTCTCCCTGGCAAGTACTGGAGAAAGCATCTAGATTCTGGCTTCAGAGAATTTGGTGTCAGTTTGGGGTTTGCCATGTGTGGTGAGGTCTGAGCATGGCACTGTGTAGGATGAGAGAGATTGTTCCTGCCTGGTTGCCTCAGCAACCCATCTCTGAGCTTCTTACATCAGTGCCAACAACCCAACCCGATGCAGAAAACCATACTGGCCCACTGCAAGCTGCCTGGGGGCTTGCCAAGCCTCGGATGGTGCTGTGTGACCATGTTGGGGCATCCTCTGGGTTCTTTTTTTGGGGAGGGGGATAGAAAACTTGGCTACTAAAACTCTGGAACATAACAGGTCAGAGAAGGAGGAAACTGGCGTGGGCTTGGACTCCATGTTGACTGGGAACTGAACCAGCCCCATTTGCTTTTGGCTGGGCACATGTCCCCTGAGCTTCCACACACAAGGCAGTCAGCCCATCTGTTCTTCCCACTGTCACCCCAGAATTCCTCTGGGGCCTACTGCTTCTTGGCCTTAGCCTGTTTGGTAAAACTTGGCAAATTGAGGCAAAAGAAAGGTGGTTTTCCACAGTGACATCATGCTTGTTACTGCATGGCCCCTTCAGCTCAGCCAGTCCTCTCCCAGCAGGATAGTCAGGTTTGCAGTGTCCTGGGCTACGGAGAGATGGATCCCGGCACCAGCTCTTAAGCACCTCTTGCACTTCTTCACAAGTTCATTCTACATTCAGAGCATGGAGAAGCCTGTACCACTTACCAGGCACTAAGTGCTGATTCTTCCCACTGTATGTAGCTCTGCTAAAAAGCTCCAGGGTCCAAAGCCGGGATGGTAGAGGGACCCGACATTACCTCAGCAGGGAGCAGAGAGGAAGGAGGAGGGACTGCTCCTGAGACAAGGACCTCAGGGAGAGGATGAGCTCGGTCTGCTAGAGCAGTGTGAAAAGATAGCCCAGCCCCCCTGCATGCTGCTGGCTCTTCCCGTCCATCCCCACTCCTGTTCCCTTGCCTCAGTTTCCCTGCAAACTCAGCAGTGAGGCAAGATGGAGTCTGCATAGTGTTTTTATCTTCAGACCTCAGTGAACTCTGCATAATCCCCTTCATTGCCGCACCCCAGTTTAAAGTGGCATTTCCACTCATTAGGAATGGGCCAAACAGTGGTGAGAACCTAGGATGGAGGCAGGCAGGCTGTGCCTCCCTGGCCCTCCCCTTCCCTTTATCCCTATTATCTTGTCTCTGCCACCTCCTCCTTCTGGAGAGGAATGCCACTGGACATTTCTCACTCTCTTTCCTTGTACCCCTGCCACTGGCACCGGCTCAGGCTCTGAGAATTCCCAGGTATTTAGACATTCATTTTATTGCTTAATCGAGCTTGAAGCCATTTAAATTAATACAAGTTTTACATTTAGCAGCAAAGGCTTTTTATAGCCCCTTTAGCAGAGGAAGAATGGGGGTCGAGAGAGAATCAAGGAAGGAATTTATTGTGAGCCATTGCTTTCCTGAGTTAGGATTAGGTCAGCCTCCCAGAAGGACACAACCCTGAGCTACCCACTTGGAGGAACAGTCTGTACAGCTCGAGGGTCCCGAAAAGGCCAAAGACCCCTCAAGCTGTGCTTGTAGTACCGACCCCACCTGTGTAGGTTCCCTTGTGAAGGATGGCCTCTGGAGCATGCTGGTGCAGCTCCACCCACACCCTCCTGCCTACCCGCCCTCTCTCCTCTCATCATTTTTGGAAGCCTCTTTAATTACCCCATTAAACATTAATCCTTTCAGTTTTTTCTGGAAGAATTCAGTCTCCCTTTCCCCAGGGACTGTCTTGCTTCTGAGCTTGCCTGCCTTCCCCACAAGAGCTGTGGTGGATGAGGAAGGGTGGGGTGCACTGTGTTCGGTCTGCCTCTCACCTCACTCCTACACACATGCACAGCTAGGCAGAGGCCTCCTTCAGCCAAGGCGGGAAAGAAAGTGGAAGGATAAATCTGCAGGGACTGACCTAAGTGAGGCAAAGGGCACAGAGAAGCTGGGATTGGGTGGCCTGAGCTGTCTGATGGAGAAGCCAGCCGAAGCTCCGTGTGTTTAACCATATACAACTGAATAGGGAGGCGGGGTCATTACATAGAGATAAGCGAGAAGGCAGGACTTTTACATCCATATGAACAAGGAGGCAGATTTAGCTAATCTTGGTAGGAGCAGTCTTTAGGGTTGGGGAGAAACTTACAGCGGAGATTTTCTGCACACAATCAGCATTCACACTCACACTCAAGGAAGACTGTCATCCCTCTGAGCCTTACTTGGGGAAGATTTTGTCATTTCCGTGGGGCTGAGGCGTTGGGATCCTTGACCCGCTGTGCCCATGTCAACAGTGCCTTCACTCTGTACTTGCGGTTCTAGCTGCTTCTGCCGCATAGAATGAACGCCGAAGTGACTGGAGCCCGAGAGCCTTGGAGCTGCTCTCCACCCTCGCACATGCAGAACTGCACCCACAAGCTCACACACACCTGTCTTCTGTCACCAGGTGGAGGTGGAGGTCGAGAGCATGGATAAGGCTGGGAACTTCATCGGCTGGCTGCACATGGATGGGGCTAACCTGTCCGTCTTGCTGGTGGAACAAGCACTTTCCAAGGTCCACTTCACTGCCGAGCGCAGCGCCTACTACAAGCCCCTGCTGTCTGCCGAGGAGGCCGCCAAGCAGAGGAAAGAGAAGGTACTGAGTGTGGCAGCGTGCTAATCATTCCCGAGCATGTGCTTTTCCCTACGGCCGGCTTGCTCACCTTTGTCATTAGCCTGCTACAGACCTGCAGTAGGCCAGGGTTATCTGCTTGGAAGGTTCCCAGTGGTATCCCAGACCTACAGCAGGATACTGTAGATGGCCTTGGAACGGTAAAAGAAATGACCAGGACACAGTTGTTGAAATGACCAGGACTCGGTTGTTGAAATGACCAGGACTCGGTTGGTGAAGGATCTGGCCTTCTGTGTCACTGCTCACCAAGGGACTGGGCAGCCTACCTCTGAATTTCCTTCCTACTGCCCTGCAGGGAAGCCGCCCAGGGAGATGCATGCAGGGAAGCCCTTAGAACAGCAGATTTACAGCGTACCTCTCTGCAGACACTGCATCGAAGAGGCAGGGGGGTGGGTCCAAAGCAGCTTTTGGAAACAAATTGACTATTAAGGAACTCTGTGGTTTAGGGGTGGGAGCTGGGCTGATCCCCTCTCATACTAGCCTAATAATGGGATAAATTAGCCAGCCACCAATCTGTCAGGGCTCCTCTGTGCTTGAAGAGGGTTTCATGGGACAGCCAGGCTAAACTATAAATTGTTCCAAGAATAAATGTTTCCTTCCCCATAGGGCAGCCATCTGGCCTGAAATCTACTTCCCAAAGCCAAGACACCTGCCAGTAGGAGTTGGGGGCTTTGTACCCCCGACATACTGTATTCTCCCTCCTGGCTCAGGGCCTCCTTCCTCTCTCAGTATTGGACCTAAGGATCTCTGTCTGTAGTCATCCTCTGGGAATTGGGACAAGTGTCGCACATATTGGTGGCAGGAGAACACAGGTGGACAGACTCCATAAGGAAGTGGCCCAGAAACCCAGGCTGGGCACAAGAGACTGCAGTATAGAGGAGCCTCAGAGCATCTGCAGATCCCTTCTTCCTTGATACCCTTCCTGCTCATGTGAAACCTTGTCTCCTGGGGGGGGGGGGCAAGCAGCCTTGGCTTCCACAGAAAAGACCAGTCACACTCTTTATGACAGTTGAATTTAAGACTGCCACCCCTGTGTCATCTCTCTGAGGAGGGGACTGGAGGTACAGTGGATCTCCTGTTACAAGGCTGAACTGTCCCAGAATAGATTCGTAAAGGGCCAGATTGGCAGCAGTGAGAGCCAAGGCTGTAACCTAAAGGTGGTGTCTATGCCCAGGGCACAATCCTCTCCCACTCAGCACATGAAAACTCACCAGAGCCTAGAAGCCGCCTCCTCAGGTCTATCCACTCCCAGCTGAGTCCTGCTAGGTACAGCATGCAGCACCCTTCCCCACTGCACAGTAGACATGACTGAAAGACCCCAAGTTGCCATCCCATTGGTGCCACTTGATGATGCTAAGGAGTAATTACCAGTGATTAATTACTTACATGAGCTGCACATTCTTATTCCAGTCTAATTAAAATGCAGCACATAACTTTCTATCCTGGGCCACCTTCCCCGTGGGTCCTTCTCTTGCAAATCCCAGTCCACTTAGGATCCAGAGAAACCAGCCTGGCTTCCCACCTCCCAGTGGGGCTGGTTCTGGGGAAGAGCTTTGTCTGCAGAACCTTTTAGTGACTCTCAGAGTTGATGGCTGACGAAGGAGTTTGGAAGCTAGCTAGGCAGCAGTAACCCGGGGCTTCCCACCTGTGACCTCCTGAGGGCTATGTCTATATTATTGAGGAATAAAGGATTATGGTTCCTTTACAGTATGTAAATGTTGATACATACAGACTAAACCATGAAATGGAATGCTGAAAGACTATGTGAGATCAGGTGCATGCAGAGACGTTGGGACGTGGCTGTGCGTGCATGCATTAGTGAGTGTATCTGTCTGGAGGAAGCTGATGGTGTGAAGCCTAGAAGCTGACTCCCCGGAGTCTGTTCACTAGACCGGGATCAGAAGCTCAGGCTGCCTGGAGAATTCAGCTGCCTCCCTGGGTTTAATTTCCCCCTGTACCCATAAGACCCTCTCCTCCTCTGTACTTAGGGTTTCTGGGCAAGAACAGGGAGGGAGTGCAGGTGGCAGAGACCCACCCCCCCACACACATTCCCCTCTTCCCCTCTCTTCCTCTGTCCCTCTCCCTCCCTTCTCATCCCAGCAGGGCCTTGAACAGGGCTGGATTGACCATTGATTAGTTCTTTCTGAGGCTGACCTCCCTGCTCCACCCTGGCTCCATGCCCTCACACCCTTGAAGCGTAGTAAGCAGGGATGGTAAATAGGATTTAGATGGGGAAGACTCCAGCCAGGGGACTCCCTGCATACACTTTTCTCTCCTGGCAGAACGAGGGGCTGAGGGTCCCTGGGAAGTGACACAGAAGGAGAGGAAGGACCAAGGATTCAGAAACGGGAATAGACAGCCCCTGCTCCTGACCCATTTGGACCTATTCCTGTGCCCAGCTTCCTTCTGTTGCTGGTAGCTGCAGGAACAGAGGACCCTAGAAAGCCACAGATGTAGCTTTAGATGAGAAGATCAGAAAGTTGTTTTGCAGAACAATCTGAAGCAGGAGCGGAGGAGGCAAGAGGCTAGGTCTATAGCAGAGAATGCCTTGCCCCAAGACAAGATCCACCACAACCGTAGCTTTGAAGAAAAAAAAATACTATTCTTCAGCCTGGCCATAAACCATACCAGCATCAGAACTCAGGGCAGCATCTGTGCATTAATACAGTCAGAAATGGCCCCAGATCAGGGCAGACTACCTCTACCAGGCTCCTTGTGTGCCTGGGCCCTACTGCTGAGACCTGACTCACATTTTCCTGGATAACATCTTGGCCATAGGGGTCTTTTCTCAGTTTCTCCCTCTGTCAAGAGCCTAGGAGTGAAGCCCTAATTCTGAGTGTGTACACGGTTTTTACTGCTTTTTCTAGAAAAGGTCTTTGAATTATTCCATGGGTCCAGGAAGAGGAGCATCCATAAAAATTCTCTCAAACAAGATCATAGCAGACATGTGCACTGCAGAGGCTTGCTAAGGCAGTGGGCCTTGCCAGTGTGTCTGTCCTTCCTCCTGAGGTAGCACTGGACAAGGGCATTATCAGCCAACAGAGGTAAGACCTTGTTCTAAGGGTGAGGACCACACCCATCCCAGCAGACAGGCTCCATCCCACCAAAAAAGAGACTTGGCATTTACCAACTTGTCCAGAACCACTGGCTGCCAAGTCTCAAGGAATACCCGCCTCCCCCAAGAGAAACAAGGAACCTTCATGACTTCACTGCCCAAGGAGCCCGATCCAAAGAGTTGAATCCTCTCCTCAAATCAGGCTTCCTTTCCTGAGGAAGCAGCCACGTTTCTATCCCAGGATGCTCTTCCCAGCTCTGGCACCTGCCATCCCATAGGTAGGCATCTTGCTTTCACTGTCTTCCCAGCCTAGGAGCCAGTATGCCCCCCCATGGCCTCCAGCCAGGTGACCTCTCCAGCCTGGGCAGGGGGCATCTGTCAGGCTGTGCTTTGCATTATTGGTGACCTCAGCTTGCTGCCCACCTGAGCCCATGATGATCAAAGCTCCACCCCGTCTCCCCAGGGAGGGAACCCAATGCTGTCGCCTGAGGCTCTTTCACTTGAGGACTCATTAGCAGTCTCTGCTCTCACCCTGTCAGTCTGCTCCAGATTCATCAACACTGCTGAGGAGCACCCTCCCCAGCAGCCCCAGCACAGGAAGCAGGGTGGGGGTAGATGGATCTCTGAATGGCTCCCAGACCCAGGATCCTCTCTGTCAACTAGCATAGAGCTGAAAGCTGAGAAAGGAGACAGCTAGAGAGTAGCAGAGCCTGAGAGGGAGGAAGGGCTGCTGCAGACAGCTAGACACTATGGTGTGCTGAGAGGTCGGGGGTGAGAACGTGGGTGCTGACGGGAAGGGGAGACAGTGGGTCAGAAAGATGGCTGGCGGTGGCCCCAGCCTGTTACAGGCAGTGATGACAGCCTTGTCTTAGAGGCATTGTGAGTCCCATTGATCTGTGGATTTCTAAGGGCTCCAGGAGGGCCTGGGAGCCCAGTCGATAAGAATGACTGGATGAGTAGACACTTTCTAGCCAGGGAAGCCTAAGAAAAGAGCCCAAAGCCTTCTTTGAGAGCATTTGACTCCCACCGCCACCACCAAGTCCTCTCCTAGGGAACTTGACTACTAGAGATGTACGGGACTATGAATCCTTAGCGGGGACAGCTGTACATTAGCATTCTCCTGCCTGCTTCTCCTGGCCAGCTGGGGCTGGTGTACAGCCTCAGTCTCTGGATGGTGGGTGAGAGCGCACAGAGCACAGCCCCACTCGGGCTACTGTGGAAAGCACATCTGTGGAGCACGGTGGAAAACTTAGCCGGAGATGGGGCTTAGACATTCCCCGTGGCGTCCTCTAAACTCGGAAAGCCCACATTGCTTGCTTCAGACACACACTGATGCCACATGAAATGTAGGCTTGGGGGTGACCCAAGGAGGTTCCGTAATTGCAGCATGTCTGTCCTTTAGTTCCTCCCAGGGGCCACCCAAGAACCTGCTCATTAGCTGAGACTATCAGTGACTGCATGTTCTAATCAAAGGAAGTAGGCCTGGAAATGGCTTGTTAAGGTCAAATACAACGGTCCCTGCCCTCCAAGCTTCCCATAGCCTGTGCTGCTGCCTGGTGCCTCCAGGACGACACCCAGCCAGCATCAAGGACCTACTTCTGACTGCAAACCTGTGTGCCTCAGTTTCCTCTCTGAAAGAGGAATAACACTGTACCCATTCAAAAGGCCTCACAATAGTGAGGCTGAAAGGGATTGACATTTGGAGAATGTTTAGGTGCGTGGCTCTTGTGGGCATGCAGGTTGCTGGCAAATACTGAAACCATTCCTTTCCCTGTGTACATGTCTTCATGATGCCATGTGTGTTCTGTCTGCTGACTTCCTGCTGCTCAGCTGGAGAGCCGCCCCCTCCCATGCTCTGACAGGCCTCACTACTTGCCTAATCTCCTGGCCGCAGGATTGGACTTGACGCGCTGTCACGTCGAATCAGCTTCTGAGCTGCTGCTGCTCTAGCACAGGGCTTGGGGAAGGGTGGAGAGGGGTGGCCGAGCCTCTGAGCTGAGGTCAGAGCAACCTGCTGGAGGTGAGTGGCTCAGAGCAGAGGAGAAACAGTTCTGCACAGAGAAAAGTCCCCTTTCCCAGCTGCAGCTTGGAGTGCCTCAGGGAGGGCAACAGGAGTGACCTTGCAGAGCACTATGGGAAGGGAGGTGGGGCTCTGAAACTGGAGGGATTGAGCAGGCAGCGCGAGGCCAAGACAGCTCATTGGTGGGCTCCTCATGCTCAGCTCTGTATGGGATCACCTGAAACTTGGTTTGGTTTTGGTTTGACTCTCTCCCTCCCTAGCTTTTAGATTATAATTTAATAAGCCTGGGCTGAGATCCTGGAGCCTGTTTTTAATAAGCTTCCAGTTGCTTCTGGTTTAATCCAGAGTCAGACTCTCTACAGCAGAACTTCAGAGACTCCAGCTCTCCTGCTCAGAATTAGGCCTGCTGTGACCCCCAGCACTTAAGCAAGGGCAGCCTCACTTCTCCAAAGCGCCTCGCCTAGTTGGTGCCCTCACTGATGCTCTTCTCAGCCACCATGTCCTCACTCGCACACTGCAGGTCTGGGCGCACTATGAAGAGCAGCCTGTGGAGGAGGTGCTGCCTGTGCTGGAAGAGAAGGAGCGCTCCGCCAGCTACAAGCCCGTGTTTGTGACTGAGATCACAGATGACCTGCACTTCTATGTACAAGATGTGGAGACTGGTGAGTGAGTGCCTGTGTGCTGCTGCCTCACAGATCCCAGCATGGTCCAGCCCACCGCACAGTGTGGGCCTAAGGATCAGTTCAGAAAACCACAAGTGAGCTGTGGCGTGGACATGGGGATGTGGCAGCAGGACAAGCAGGTCCTCTGAGGACAGGTGACATTACAGATTCATCTGGGTGGTTCTCTGAGACTCTTCTTAGGTAATGCTTTTACTCCCAGACACCCCTGGCAGGGCTGGGCATGAGGATTTGTTGCCTGAGCATGTCAGAAATCATGGAGTAGACTGTGAGATGTGGTCAGGGATCCCTGCTTCTTAGGCAGGACCAGAGGAGTGGGAGCCTGCCTCCCACTCTCTGTGGGGGCCATACTATACTAACAGAGGTTCGTATAGAAGTGTGATGGCCAGTTTCCATGGCAACTAGCAGGCTCTAGGGGAAGCTATCCCCTGGCAGTCTTTGTGAAAGACCTTCTCTCCCATCCTCAGTCTGCTACTCGATGGCCAGGGTCCCTTGTACAGGGAACTCGGGGTTCTAGAGGACAGAAGGTAGCAGCGACATCCACCACTGTTACTTCCCCTCACCTTCCTCATCTGGATGCTCCTTGGGGGGTGGGGCCATTGGGAACAGAGGGACAAGCTCTTAGAGCCTTCTTTGGGTCCAAGGAGCCAAATCCTGGCAGAGGGACATGCAGATGTGGGCAGCCCAGGAAGGGCTGGCTACAGTTTTTGCCGGGCTTCCTCCCTGACCAAGCTGCCAACAGCCCGTCCCAGCCACTCCCCGCTAATGATGCTTCCCCCAGCAGCTGCTTTCATGGTAGTGGCATTACACTAAGGAAAACTTCCTGCTCCTCATCCTGAGCTGGCCCTGCTTGGGAAGAGGAAAGACTCGGGGAGGGCTGAGCATCGTTGAGCCTTGAGGTGTCCCAGTGATTACCTTGGCAATGAACCCATAAAGCAGCCAGCCTCAAGACTGAAAAGGAGTCGGACCTCACAGGATCAAAGTAGACATTAGATCTGCGAGTGAGCAGAGGAGCAGCTAGAATGGTCGTTGGGGGTCTGGGGAGGGACTCTAAATATTCCCTGCCCAGAGACAAGGTCCTGAGGAAGGACCACCTGACCTGGCCCCACTATGTTGAGAGGCAGAGCTTGAGGGTAGCAGTCCCTCAAGGGAAACCCTATTAGATTGTCTCTGGCTGTTCTAGAAAGCCAGGATGCTTGGAGAGAATGGTGTCAGAGTCAGAAACAGGAAAGAAAAGGGACTAGGAAAAGAAAAAGAGCAAGAAAAACCACGTCTCTAGAATATTGTCACTGGCTTTAGTAGTAAGTGCCAAAGAGGGTGCTGCTGGCTCTGTTAACCCATGAGAGTAAACCCAGGGTCTGTAACCCCCTCTCAGAACCTTCTGGACTCCTCTAGGCACATCCTCTCACCCTGTCCCCTCTCTGTTAAAGCTCATCTTCACAAAGGGTCTGATAAAAACATTAGCTGCAAGTGACCAATCAGACCTCATATATAAGGGCCTCCAAGAGGTTCTGGCTGCTGGCAGGGGGCAGGAGCCTGTTTCTTGCTGTTGCCTTGGAACCCCCAAATCCAATAAACTACAAGTAGACCTAGTTCAGGAGCACCTGTCAGTGTAAAGGCTGCTTCCCAGTCTCCTGGAGCTTGGGTATCTGTGAGCAAGGAGCGCTCTGGAGGAACTCAGAGGCCTCACCACTCAACTGAATGAACGACAAGACTGTGGGTGCACAGCAGCCCAAAAAGGACATGTGTGCAGACGCAGAGACTGGTTCAGTGTGGTTGGATTAGTAAGCACCCTGCATCCGCTGGGAATCCTCCCAGGCCGCGCAAGTAAACAAGCAAGTGAGCTTGGTCTGTGCCCTGAAGGCGTTCACGGTGTAATGGTAGAAACATAAACACAGTCAGGGAACTAAGAGAGCTGATGGTGGTGAGTTTAACCACTATAAACATGTGTCCTGTTACAGTGTAGCCTCAGCCCTGAAGGGGAAAACGGTGCCACACATATCTCTAGCCCTGTCCTCACCTATGAGGTGCGAGAGAGGAAAGAGGCCTCGAGGCTGAACTAGAATCTGGGCCAGAAGGGCCGTAAAAGGGCAGGCCACAGGAGACTGATGCCTAGCGGAGTGGGGGTAGGAAAGAGACTACAGGAAGGAGCCAGAGAAGGAAATGAGACCTCAGAATCTCCCAGAACTGCTCAAGGGAGAGTGCAGCCTGGCAGCACTGGACGGGCTGTTGAGCATGGATTTCACAGGGTGACAAGGGCCTGCTGCCTGGTGGAATAGGTGGAGCCTCTACGCCCCAGTCAGTTCCTCCCTCTTCCTTCAAGGCTCTAATTCTGAAGTCCTTTCCTGTCTGTGGTTATAAAGATCCATCATTTTGCCCCCAAGAGACATTGGGCAGAGTGGTAATCATGAGGTCCAGCCCAGGAGCTAGCTGTCTCTTGTAAGAATGGGGTTCAGGCTGCTAGTCCTCATTCTAGAAGCTGCTGAGCCTTGCTCAGTGGCCATTTTCCTTCTTACTTCCTTGGTCAAGACCTAGCCACAAGAAATGTACGTCAGTGGTATGACACTTGTGCACAGGCCCATGACACTTGTGCACAGGCCCGGGGTTCTATCCCCAGTACTTGAAAAGAGCTTAGAAGGCCCAAGATGTAAGCAAGTCACTAGTTCACTTTTGAATGTGGCTGCCGTGAAACTACTTGAGTGGGAGGGAAATAAAAAGGACTGCCCTGTGAGGGCTGAGGTAGCCAGCGCTTTGTGCCCTCTGGAACCTCATACCGTACTCAGTCCCTGAGTTCACCCAGGAATGAGGCTCCCATGCTTCACTGCCCTCTTTTTTATTTATTTGTTTATTTTTAACAGGGACCCAGCTAGAAAAGCTGATGGAGAACATGCGCAATGACATCTCCAGCCATCCTCCTGTGGAGGGTTCCTACTCCCCCCGCCGGGGAGAGTTCTGCATTGCCAAATTTGTAGATGGAGAATGGTGAGCCACATGGACCAGCAGGGCAAGGGGCTTAAACAGGATGGAAAAGTATGCTGGGACACAGGCCTGCAAAGCTGTTGCTAGATAGCAGGCATTCACACATCATCTGCTTTCTCTGGGGTTGTTGGTGGATAGATAGCCTTTATCAGATCTCCAGGGTACCCCCCTCAGTAGGGGAGAGGAGGTGCTGTCATCCAGCCAGCCTCCAGAGATTGTAGGATAAAGTGGTGCCACTCCCCCTTTCCTGGGGACACTGGTGGCTGACACCCTCCAACCCAGCCCTCATTCCTCAAGGAAGAAAGATGTCAGGAGTCTGTTAGAGGTTTATTCACAGTGAACAAACAAACCATCACACCCTGCACCTCTTCTGTCTAGATATAAGTAGCAGAACCTCCAGGCCGGAAGAAGGTCACTCATGTTTGATCTACCAAGGGTAGAGCCCATGGTCTTCCCAGGGTGACGAAGTGACTTGGATGTGTTCCCTGCTGCAGCCTCCCAGACAGATCTGCTGGCTAATTACAGCTGCTGTTTAGTGTGCTGGGCTTAAACAGCAGACATCAATCTAGTCATTACTCTTGTTGCTTTATGCCCCAAGGACACATTAATCTGCTCCACATGCTCCCCTCTCCCTCCTTGCTCCCAGCCCCACTCAGACTCCTATAGATGCTGTTCAGAGTTCCCTGAGGCTGGGCCTCTTTAGTCTGAAAACTGTCCTCTGTGACACCCAGAGACCCTGGGCAGGAAATGCTGTGTCCCTGGGGAGATCAGGTTCCTAGCACTGTCCTGCGAACTCTGACCATGATGCCATTGCAGGTACCGTGCTCGGGTAGAAAAAGTGGAGTCCCCTGCCAAAGTGCATGTCTTCTACATTGACTACGGGAATGTGAGTGCTGGGGCCCAGGGTGGAAGGCAGGCAGGGCAGAGACCACCAGGCACTTGGAGGGCCCCCTGTGTAAGCCCATCTCATCTCTCAAAAATCCTGCATACTGATGGGATATATGCATTGGGCACCTCTGCTCTTCATAAAACAGGCCAGGCCCCCTGAACTACTAGTTAGTACAGGTAAATGTAGCCAGAGATCTTTAAACTTTGATAGATCTTAAGGATCCATGACACTCTTGAGGTGTGACAGTGGCCATCTACTGTCCTTTCATCCCTCAAAGATATGAGGATCTGCTAGCTAGCAGAAAGTCCGGATATCATCTTGTTATCTGGGAGAACACAGTAAAGAGGTGTTGCCAGGCTGGAGTGATTCCAGCTACCTGGGCCAGACCGGAGGCATGCCCAGCACTGTCAGGACCCTTCTAGATATGAGCGCTCTATTCTATGGAGTGCTAGACAGGGAACACATGTGGTACTGGAGGAAGGAGGAGGATGAGGCAAGCCCAGGTATGTCCATAATTAACTGATGGGAGCCTCCAAGAGTGCTAGCACCAGGCCCAGAGTGAGTAGCCTGGAAAAATAGCTTCCCACCAGCAGTTGGTTTTTACCAGCTGGAGAAGCCTAGGAGACTAGCAAAACGGAACTGAATCAAACAAATAGGAGAGGCCCAAGGTGAAGTTCCCAGCAGCCCGGTACAGAGGGTTATCCTCGAAGCAAGAGGAATCACTGGGTGTGTGATGATGATGTCCTGGTGCTTCCTCTATAGAGAGAGATTCTGCCATCCACCCGCCTGGGGACCCTACCACCTGCCTTCAGCACTCGTGTGTTGCCAGCTCAAGCCACAGAGTATGCCTTTGCCTTCATCCAGGTGCCCCAAGATGTGAGTACAGACACGCCCTCTTTTAGAGGGAACCAACATAGTCATTGCCGCAGCCCTCACAGGAGAAGATGGAAATGTGTTGCATTAATCTGTTGTTATTGATAAGACTCAGGAGTCGTGAGCTCAGGGTTTTGACCCTGGAAATTGAGAGAAGAACCACCGACAAGATGGCATGATAGGGTTTAGGGTTTTTTGGTTGGTTGGTTGGTTGGTTAGTTAGTTAGTTGGTTTAGGTTTTCTGGGACAAAGTTGCTCTATAACAGTCCTGGAACTCACTCTGTAAACCAGGCTGGCCTCGAACCCAGAGTTCCACTTGCCTCTGCCTCCCAAATGCTGAGTTTAAAGGCATGAGCCACCACCACCCATTATCTAAGTTAGTTCTTAAATGGTGGATAGGCCTGTTGAGTTAGTATAAAGACTTCATCCCCACAGCTGAGTCCTAGGGAGTAGCAGGCAGTGGCCAGAGAGGAGAAGAAAAGGTAATTTAGGGCCTGGGTATTGTGGTCTTGTCTGACCTGTCAAGAGCTTATTCTCTGTATGTAGTATCACAAATGAGACTCAGAGCCAATTATCTGGGAAAGGCTGAAATATCAGAGAGAGGAAGCACCACAGTTAATTCTCACCCAGCTGTCTTGCAACTTCCTCAGCCTCTGTCTCTGTCTCTGCCTGGTTTCTACAAGCCCTATCCCATGCAGGTTAGGATTAAAGGCATGTAGCCTTGAATTTACAGAAACAGAGGAAGTTCTGTCTCTGGAGTCTCTGGGATCAAGGGTGTAGGTCACCACTCCCAGCTTTTCCTGTCCTGGGATTAAAGCTGTGTGTGACTGACTCAGCTGTTTATCTTTGTATTCAAGGTTTAAGAATTTCCTGAGCTGTCTGCCTAGGATTTGACTGAGTGCTCTCTCCCCAATATTCAGGTTTTATTAAATATGTAATATATATCCACATCTGTATCTTAGAAAGGGAAGCGACAGCATTTTGAATCTAAGTGTGACATGGTCAGATATGTTTGTGATAGCTTTGTAGATGGGGGTAGACTGCAAAGAATGGTTGGAGATGGTCCTAACAATGGGCAGCAACACCAGGGCCACGTCAGGAGTTAGGGACGGGGAGCAGAGGACAAGTCTCAGAAACACATGGTAATATCGGAGAGGTGAGGCAAGGCATCTTAGTGAGGAGACTAAGATGCCCCTGAGTTCCTGACACATGGGTATGTTGCTGTTAGTCAAGGGAAAGTTTGAGCTCAGAGGATCTCCACAGTGCTACAGAGTAACATGAAGGCAGGAAGGAGAGAGCCTGGGGAGGTCCAAGCAAGGCGAGGCTAGGAACACAGAGGTGGGGTCCGCAGCATCCACTTCCCCAGGACAGAGGACTAGATGCCAGTGGAGAAGTAGCAATCTTTGCTGTTAACTTCTGGCTTTCCACAAAAACGTGCCAAAGGGAAAACAGGTCACAAAAGCTGTGGAGGCTAGTGTCACCAATTGAGCTGTGAGGATGGGGAGATGTGTGGGGAGAGCCCAGGCTGCCTGTGTATCGAGGACCTCAGATATATGACAGGATCAGCATGCTGGAGCACGACTGGAGAAGGTTAGAGGGGCCTGAGCTATAGGCTCTGGGTAGATTGGGGGGGAAAGGGCCGCTTTTCCTCAGAGACATAAAGCAGGTAAGTAGAGGTTCAAAAGTTGGAGGTAAGAATAGTTTATGTGCAAGTGACTGGGGTAGAGGAAGGAGTCCTTCATCAAGGCCTGGAGACCAGGCCGCTCTTGTTCGGCTTTCATCCACCCGTCAGTCACATGGCTGTATATCCCTGTGCAGGAGGATGCTCGCACAGATGCTGTGGACAGTGTGGTGCGGGACATTCAAAACACTCAGTGCCTGCTCAATGTGGAGCACCTGAGCGCCAGCTGCCCCCACGTCACTCTGCAATTTGCGGATTCCAAAGGCGACGTGGGACTGGGCCTGGTGAAGGAGGGGCTGGTCATGGTGGAGGTGCGCAAGGAGAAGCAGTTCCAGAAAGTGGTACGTCTGTGGGGAGGGGCTCCTCATCCTGGAAGCAGGCCCGCCCTTAGCACATACCTGCACCATCAGCAGTGTCACAGATGAGGGAGGGACAGGGGACTGTACCCAGAGCCAGTGCGGAAGCCGGGGATCCACCATCCTCCGGGTCCTGCTGGGGAAAGATAATGCATTTGGGTTTGTTGGGGTTTAAAAAAAAAAAAAATCTAATTAAAGCACAAATTAATTGGCTGCGGGTTTGGCTGGGAGTGCAGCTGCAAACTAGAGCAGAAAGTTTCCCTCCGCATGTGCCCAGTCGGCAGGCAGGCTGGGGAGCTGGGCCAGGAGGGGTGCAGACGCTCAAAACCGGGCTCCCTCCCAGTCCCTCTCTACCACAGTCTCCAAGTCCTGTGACCCAGGACCACCCATTGCCACGTGGTGGTCATGGATGTTCCAAAAGACCCCGTCCCAAGGCTCTCCAGCCCACAGGTCCATATGTTTGGGTGGTTTATAGGTCAGAGCCATTGGCTGTCTTAATGTCCTCGCATGAAGCTACTCAGAGTGGGTCTGATATCTAAACATTCTGCCGTCATCATGAAGATAAACACTTTCTATGAGGTCTCTCTTTTGTCCACCATCTATAATGAAAATGGACAAACCCCACCTCTCCTTTGTAGAACTTACATTCCAACATGGGACAAAGAAAATGAACACAATTAAATCAGATGTTATAAGATGATAGATGTGGTCGAAAAGGGAAAATAGAAATCTAGTCCAGAGGATCAGGGGTAGAATTGGGGGGTTCACTGGATGTGCCATGAAGAAGATGCTATTTTATCAGAGACTTGAGAGCTAGGATAAATAGCCAGGTGGACTTGAAGGGAAGAGACCTCCAGGCTATTGATTAGCCAGGGTAAAGTTGAGCAGTCCCAGACAGCAGTGTGACTATACCCTGTAGTTTGCCCTGCGTATTGGACTCCAGTGACCTGCTATCTGCACCAGCAGGTTTGGTTGCTCCTAGGTGCTCATTCAAAAACACCTCCATCTTGACCACTTCCTGTTTTCTTGTGTCCTTCAGATCACAGAATACCTGAATGCCCAGGAGTCAGCCAAGAGTGCCAGGGTGAGTTCTTGCCTGGGGCTCCTAGAGGTGCTGAGTTTGAGAGGTGTGGCCCTGTAGCTTCCACTGGGACACAGATCCCTAAAGAATCATGCTGCTCTGTTTCCCTCTCTCATAGCTGAACCTGTGGCGTTACGGAGACTTCCGAGCTGATGATGCTGATGAGTTCGGCTACAGCCGTTAAGGAGAACTGTGCCTGGCCCCCAGCACCGCTGATGCCAGACCCTTTCCCTCTGCCAGGAGGCCGTGTTCAACTCCAAACCTGGTCGGGGGAGTATAGATTGGGTCCAGCTTTGCTTCAGTGTACAGAAACCTCCTGTGTGGTGGGCAGCATTGGAGCTTGGGGTGGGGAGCCTGAGGCTTACTGGGGCAGACCATGGCAGTAGTACTGCCATCCAGTCTCTCCTGGATGATTTTGTATTTTTATTTGAGGGTTTGTGAGGTTTTTTTAATTGTCTTCAAATCAGGAAAGAACCATGAAAGACTTTGTCTTAGTGAAGGGGATAATCGTGACACCTGAGACAGCTGTCAGCTGGCACCCACCTCTGCCCCAGACCACCCTTCTTCCCAAGCTCTGTCCAAGTGTTGATTATGTGATTTCTGATACATACGTCCGTTCTCAAATTCCAGTGTATCCACATCTGCCCCTCACCAGCCTGTTCTGTATTTAAAGCTTTGAGACCCAATAAAATAGTACCTGCTGTCTGCAACCTTGCTCTCATGGCCGACCCCCAAGACGAGATTCTTGACCCCAGCCAGAAGGAAGTCTGGGGACTGTGTCTAACAGAATTAGTTCTAGGCAGTCCTGAGGCCTGGTGGCTACCACATCCATCCTTCGAAAAAGCCGACATCTAAGACTCATTCATGTAGCTGTCCCCTAGGACTTCAACTTGAGAGTCGCATGGCCAGCAGTGCTGTGTTGTCCCTCAGGTTCATCCACAGCATGAGCCCAGCAAAGACCCTAAAGGAAGTCAAGGGAGGAGTTTCCCAGTGCCTGCTATGAGCTTACATTGGATTTAGAACAAGCTGGGCCAGGTACTTGAGGCTGTAGCCCCAGCTGTATCAAAAAAAAAAAAAGTTTAAAAAGGGCAGCTGGCCTATAGCTTAATGATACAGTTGCTTGCCTAGCATCCATGAGGCCCTTGGTTCAATCCCAAATACCATTAAAATACCATTAAAAATAAAAAGTAAAAATAGCCATAGAAGACTTAGAGGACAGGCCTGAAACAACAGGTTCCTTTGAGAAGGATTCCAGTCCCTGCTGCTGTAAGTTAGCTTTGCCTCTAAGTTCTTGCTCTAACCTTTAAGGTTGAGCTGCCCAGAGCCACCATGATCCATAACTGTGGACTTCTGGAAAGGCCCAAAGCAGTCATGTGCTAGGCAGTGAAAAGCTCATCACTTGCAGGGAATTACCAAAGAGAAAGAGCCTAGACACTGGCTACCCATTTCATTCCTGTGGCCCTGTCCTTCCAAGACCTATACCATGAGAAAATCTGATGGGAACGTGGGCTTCTGTTTGGAACACATCTTTAGACAAAGAAAAGGTGACCCTCTTGGTCTCGGTGCCTGTACAGGATGAGAGGCAAAAATACAGAAGAACCAAGGAAGGAGGGCTGGAGAAATGTCTCAGCAATTAAAAACATGCAGTCCTTCTGCAGAGGACCAGAATTTAGTTCCCAACACTCAGGTCAGACAGCTCATCTGTAAACTCAGGCTCCAGGAGGTTCTGGATCCTCTAGCTTCCAAGGGGATTGCTTTCTCATGAACATACCCATATATAGCCTCATACACATAATTTTTGAAAGTAATAAACACATCTGTGATCTTGGGTTGGTGGCATACTCTTTTAGTTCCAGCATTGTGGAGGCAGAGGCTGGCAGATCTCTGAGTTTGAGGACAACATGGTCTACAAGTTCAAGGACAGCCAGAACAATTGTCTTGAAAAACAACAATAATAATAATACATTTTTGAAAAGGAAGCAAGGAGGATTGTCAGGGAGAAACATGAAGTCAGTTTAGCTCCAGGAAGACTTAGTGCCTATATCTCTGAGGCCCTCAGGACTGCTCAGAATAAGTCTTATACTCCTTAACTCAGACCCCTTACAGTTGAGTGAATTGCATTCTCTGTGACTCTTCACAGCCCTTGGGGGTGTCCACCAAGTCCTCAGTAGTGATGGTGTCTTATGTGACTCGTCACCCCACTCCTGGACATGTCATCCAGCCCCCAGTAGGCAAGCATACTTTTACCATGGCTTCACTTCATTTTGGTCCATAGAGAAGAGAATGCCCATCTCAGGCATTTCTTAACCTCCACAGCGCTCCCAATGAGGCCACAAGGCAGGGTGCTGTGCATTCACAATGAGCGCAATCGGCAGAGGGGCAAAATGCCAACCCACTCTTTGTAAAAGGGTCTGAAATCATCTCCCTGTCGTACAGTTGCCTTGGTTACATCTGCACCCAAGGATAAGCCTTCCTTAGTTTTCCCGTTGAAATTATGCCTGAGCCTTCCCACTTCTTATTTCCTTTCTCTTCCAAGGCTGGTTTAGACAAAGGTCAGAGCAGTCACCAGGTAGGCAGGCTCTGCTGTGGGCTTCAGCCTGCTGTGTCTCTGCCACATCGGTTGAGCTGCTGAGGGTTCTCCTGAGACCAAAGTAAAGCACGTCCTGTGTTATGGACACAGATGTAGAGGGAATAATCAGTGTATGAGTGTACCGGCTGTCTCCTTCCTTGCTGATCCAGCATCAGCACTTGTAAGGGGCACCAGAAGAGCCCCCAGAATGCCTCCCTAGCCCCTGGACTTCTAGAACTTGCTCCTTGAACTTGGAACCATGAATTTTGCTCCCTCCCACCTTTCCAGTTTCACCTTTAATTGTTCATCCCCCTCTTGCTTCTGCTAGACACGTTAATATCCCAAAAATACTTAGCACAGCATTGGTTCAGCAAATGTCAGGGCCTTCCTGAGGCTTTCCAGAGCTGGTAAGGTAGGCAAGAAGGCAGCCAGTGCCATACAAGAATAAAACCCAGCAATGGGCAGTGCCCCTGCACTTTCAAGGTTCTAAGTCCCCTGCCCAGGTGGCCAGAGAAACTTCCCAATAGGAGTGGTCTGGGAATGTTGGTCTGACAGATGGTAGAAATGGATCAGTCACCTCCAGCTGTGTACTGGGAGTTCCTAGAACTCAGGAGTTTAATTTTGGTCCATAGAGAAGAGAATGCCCCTCTCAGGCATTTCTTTACCTCCACAGCACCCCCCCCCAAGTGAGGCCACAAAGCAGGGTGCTGTGCATTCACAATGAGTCATGGAGATGCTGATACCTGAAGCTCCTTCTCAGTGACCATCATCTTCCTCTCTACTTCACACAGGGCCAGCAAAGAAGGCAGGCATGGAGGAAAGGCTCACACAGCTACCTCACTTTATTTATTGGTTTGATTATTTCTACATCCTGGGGAAGTTAGTCAAATGGACCCCTTTTTTGCATTAGCCCATGTTGGGAAGCACTAGGGAGGGGCCAGGGAGCTGGTGCCTCAAGAGTGGTTATTGATGTCCTAATTACAAGAGGATGCTAATTTAATTTAAACCTAATTACAGTGCACTACCCTGGGTGGCATGTGTTTTAATAATTAACGTCCTTCAGATGCGTGGGAGTGTAATAATATTTACACTAGGTTGGCCAGCAGCCTGGGGAGGCGGGCTGGGGGCCCATGCACTACCCTCTACCAGGCAGCTTGGCTGCTAGCAGGTGGGGAACATGGCACATGAGTCTTGATCCCCTGATACCTTGTCATCCTTCCTAGGGGATGTCTCATTTCCAGCCACTTCCTTGACCCAGCAGGCTGCTTCACTCTGCAGGGTGCCACGCTGGGATTCTGAAATCCGTTAGACCTGCAGGATTTCCAGGCTTCAGCTCCAGCCATGCTTAGCCTCCCCCACATCCCAAACCACATCAGCACAGGCCCTGTTTCTGGCTTCCCTGCCTATCTGAACCGTCCCAGGGAAGGGCTTGTGTAAGCAGATGTTAGGAGAATAGAAGGAGAGCTACTTGGGAAGAATTCATTCAGGAAAGTTGACAGTTGCAAGCTCGAACATGTGAACAGCACCACACTAACCCTCTCTAACCTCCATCTTTGTTCTGTGCTTTTTTTTTTTTTTTTTAAGATTTATTATGTATACAGTATACAGAATAGGGTACCAGATGTTATTCTAGATGGTTGTATGTCACCATGTGGTTGCTGGGAATTGAACTCAGGTCCTCTGGAAGAAAAATCAGTGCTCTTAACCTCTGAGCCATCTCCCCAGCCCTCTTGTTCTGTGCTTTTGCTGGTCTCCTGGTCTCCATTTTGTGAACTCCCACTGTATACCTGTGTGATGATTTGCTATGTCTTAGACCCCAAGAGGTGACATAAGCAACCGTATTTGCATTTGCCTTTGTGTTCTCTGAATATGCCTGCTTGTCCTTACAAAGGCAGGAATTAGCAGTCTCCTGGAGCCAGAGCCACTTCACTAGCTCCTGAAGGACTGGTGATGCCTCATAGAAAGGTATCAGAATGATGAGCAGAGCAGTTGCACACCCCACCTAAACCCAAAGCAATGCGGTTACCAGCATGATGCCCGCAACCACCAGCCTTCTAGGACATCAGAGGTGGGAAAAGAACCTATCAACAAATCTAGAAGCCAAGCAGATTCAGGGATCAGAGCTGGGTGTGTAGCTTAGCTGTACAGTGCTCACCTAGCATGAGGAAAGCCCTGGGTCAAACCCTAGCACAATAAATAAATAAAAAAAAAAAAAAAAAAAAGGCAAACACCAAGGCAAATAAATAAATAAATAAAGTTTTTTTAAAAAAATAAAAAATAAAAAAAATTGTAGTGGGGGGAGAAGCAGGCTGTTAAGATGCATGAGAGAACATATGTGTCCCTATCAAAATGTCTTTCAGGGTACTTTTGTCCCAAAGCATGGCTGGTAGACCTACTTTGTTAGAATCACTTGGAGGGCTCATTAAAATATAGCTGCCAAAAATAGTGTCAGAACAATAGTGGGGGTGGGGCAAGTCTTCTTCATCTATCAAAGCAGGAAAACAATGGGCAGTGTTTGAAATTGATGTAACAAGAGCTGGCATATTATTTAGCAATAGGATGGTAACCCCCAGAAGATCAAAAGCAGATGATTAAAAGTGGTTGCCTGTAGATAGCACTACAGGGGGTGGGCAGCACTATTGAATTTTTTAACCATAGGCAAGTGCTTCTGATGCTCAATTTTTTAATTCATTATCATATAAATATTGTACCGATCCATTTCACTCTGGACTGCCGCCCCAAGCTGTGTGGGGTGGGGCCTGGGAGTCTACTTTGAACATGCTCCCTCTGTGGTTCTGATGAGTTCTCAAAGTTCAAGCATTAGCTATCACTGTCCAGACTCATTTTACAAGATGAGAAAAGAGACAAAGTGACTTGCCCAAGGTCACCCAGCTTATTAATGGCAGGCCCAGGAATAGAAAGTAGCTCTCCTGGCCCCGGGCCTGTGATTTTTCTGTACATCATGGCTCTCACCTTGGTGGATGTCCATCTCAGCCAACTTGACCCCTGGGGACCTACAGGGTGAGCTGGGGTCCTGGCTCAGTTGGAAAGCCAGGGTGCCCTTGTCCATCTATATACAAAGGAGGCAATTCTTGCTGCTGTAGACCCAGAGTCCTCAGACAATCCGAAGCATGTTCATAGCACCTGCAGCTTGTGTGGGGCATTGTGGGAAGCAGCACTTGTACAACTGGAACGGGCAGCTGCTTTTGCTACAGCCAGTAGCAGTGTCTTAGAGGTGTTTGTTTGCTTGTTTGTTTCTTTTGACAGGTTTGTGTAGCCCTGACTGTCCTGGAACTTGCTCTTCACCAGGTTGGCCTTGAACTCAGAGATCCTCCTTCCTCTGCCTCCCAAGTGCTGGAATTAAAGGTTTGTGCCGCTGAGGGGATTTTCTTGAGAATGGGAATGGATCCACCTATGCATTTAACATCTGTGTTGCTAGTTGCAAGCAGGTATTGTTCTGAGGGCTCGGACAATAAGGTCCCTAGCTTCTCTAGCTTCTCTGGGCTCACAGAAGGACGGCTAATATGGTAGGTGGATGAGCAGGCATTAGTTTATGACACTGTATGCCCCTAAAAGTTCCCTCACTAAGAGTCATGCAAGAATGGAGCTGGAGAGATGGCTCAGAGGTTTAAGAGCACTGACTGCTCTTCCAGAGGTCCTGAGTTCAATTCCTAGCAACCACATGGTGGCTCATAACCATCTATGATGACATCTGGTTCCCTCTTCTGTATACTGTGTATAATAAATAAATAAATCTTTAAAAAAGATTCATGCAAGAATAGACATTACACTCATGTTCTCAACAACAAAAAGATGGGCACCACATCCATGATCGTGTGGCAACATGGAGAAGTCTTTAAAATGATGAGTAAAGCATACCTCAGAGGACTTCATCTCATTTAACACCATTATGTAGAAAGAAAGAAAAGAAAGCACTGGTCAGGCATATAATGTCCAAATTGGGGTTGAAAAGAGACACTTTAGATCAAGACTGTGACATCACTTTGAGTAAACTGGAACATAGGGAGGCCTCCTCTCCTCATGGATAACAACTCAAGAACGTAAAAGGAAAGAAAGATGCCGGAGACCACCTGTTGGCTTGGCAAGACCATCCACTTCAGTCCTGTGTTGAAGCTCTAAGGAAAGATCACTTCCTGGGAGACTGTCAGGAGGAGCACTTCTAAGGCGCTGTGGAAGCCATCAAGGGGAAGGGACCCGAGCAGGTGGTACAGGTCTAACAGAGCTCTCTCCTTGGGGAAGGTTGCACGCACAGCCCAGGACAGTGTGTGCCTGCAAAACAGAGGATCTTTGCTTCATCAACTAACAACGACTCACCTGTAGGGAGAAAACAGCCTTTTTAGGGGGAGCTGGGAAGCCTCAAGTTCCTGTTCCCTTTTCAAGTTGGAGTGTAAATTCAGGTACAGATCTTGAGTCTATGTCTTGTGATTTCTGACAAAGCCTACACTTCTTAAGCTACCGTGCTGGTCAAACTATAGAATTGCAGGCCTGTGCTACCTGCCAAGATTTTCTACCTTGATCACCATCATTCAGATGTTGTAGTCACTGCTCTTTTAAAAGACATTTTCCCCTGAAAGAGCCCTGGTGGAGTAGGGGGAGGGGAGTGTCTCGCACTCTGGGGACCTTTGCCAGAGACCCTAAGCTTGAGGTTAGCATTGACACTAGGTAAAGTAGCCTTCAGAGCCTCACCAAGCTATGACTGGACCATGTCAAGACTATCAGGACACAAAGGCCTGGAGGCCTGCCAAGGCAGTACAGATCAATTATCTGGGCTCCATGAAGTCACTATTTGGGCCCTTGGGCAGAGTGACTGTGCCAGGGAGTGGGTGCTATTGATGCAAATCAGTGAGCAGACAATCTCAATCTATAGGCACCATCTGATTTGCTGGAATCCAGCAAGTAGGCCAGCTGTCTCAGGCTTCTCCCTGTGCCAGCCACATACTATAGGTGTGGGCCAGATGAGTGTGGCCTAGGGACTGATAGTATTTTGTCAGCATTTCCTATTCAGTCGTGGGGGAGGAGATGAGTCCAAAGTTGTGGTTAATAAGGGCTAGGGTTAGCATAGGCTCAGCCCCCATGGTCAGGAGTATCTCATGGTAGAGGAAACTACACTGTGGGAACCTGAGTTAGCATCTTCTTAGGGTGCCTTCTCTCCAGCCTGTAATGGTCAAAGAATTTGAGTTTTAAAGACCGTCTTACTGAGCCTTGGGCTGTGGCTAGAGCCTGATATAGATAGCTGTCAGCCAGACTACATGTGTTCACACTAGCTGAGAACTTGCAAATGAGGTTTGCCTCAAGGAGCTTTGCAACATGGTGCTGGAGGACATTGCTGTGATGACAGGCAGGCGAGAGTGTGTTCTGCACACCATGTATTATCAAAGGACCCTTACCCCCTGCTAATCCACCTCTCAGAGCTTGGAGGCTCTGTACTCATCTGTAAGCTGAAAGCAAACAAACAAACAAACAAAAAACCCCTTAGAGATGAGACAAATGGCTCAGTAGGTGAGAGTTCTTGCTGATACCACACCTGGCAACCTAAGTTCAATATCCAGGACTCGTGTGATATACAAAGAGAACAAAATCCTGCAAGCTAAATACACACACACAAGATAGGCAGCGGTGAGAGTGGGGAACCATGGGCATCCTTGGGCTCCAGCCTGACTGCCTTGTCTCATCTGGACTGATCTGTGGAGGGCAGCGCCCTGGAGGGAGTCCAGAGGCAAAGATCACAAACAGTGCCATGTCTGATCAATTGATAGTGGTTCCCTGGGGTGCTGTGAGAAAGGACTAGAAGGTCATGCCAGAAAGTCAGCTGCCATCAATTATTGATGTCTACCCAGAGCATGGGAAAGGGGGACGGTCATGTGGGTCCCATATATTTGCTGCCCTTGTCTTTGTGCGTTCACGGACAGAAGCTTTAGGATACTGTCAAAATACAGCATTCTGGGCAAAAGAGGACTTAGTGGGTAAGGGCACTTGCCCCCAAGCTGGACAACCTAAATTTCAATCCCTAGGACCCGTGTGGTATGAGGGAGAGACTGACTCGCAAGTTTTCCTTTGACGATATACAAATGCTGTGGCACATGTAGCCACAGATACATACATATAAAGAAATAAGTGTGATGATGAGATCTTTCTAAAAAAAGAAACCCATACAGCACCCTGACAGCAGACATGGGCTTCTGAGATCCTTTGGAAATGTCTCAAAGCAGCACTGCCCAGCCCAGTGAGCTCTTGCCCTGCCTGTTAGTGTTGTCATATTGCATTTGCCAGGAATGGACCTGTAAGCACAGGACAAACACCTCTGCTGTACCGGGCACAAAGAATCCACGGATAAGCCCATCAAGGCTTCTACCCTGGCAGCAGATGTCATTGGTAGGGCATCAGTGATCCACAAGCTATTTCCTTGGGATGATTCTAAGGGTAAGAACAGGAGGTTTCCTAGAAGTAAAAGGAATGAAGGCTCTGGATAAAGAGATGGCTAAGTTCCTCAAGCAGCAGCATTTTCTAAAGACCACCTTTCCGTGTTGTCTTGTGGGGGCAGGCCTTTCCAGTCAGCAGGCCCTAGAACACCTTCATGCACGGTAACAGCATGTGAGACACTGGAGGAGAGAACTATTTAAAATACAGGTTCTGATCCAAGAAGGGTGCTGCAAGGCTAAGGACACCCCTTTTTTGTTTGTTTTGGGGTGGTGGTTTTGTTTTGTTTTGAAATAGAGTCTCACTCTGTAACCCTGGCTGGCCTGGACCAGGCTGTCCTCAACTCACAGAGGTCCACCTCTGCCTCCTGAGTGTTGGGATGAAGGGTGTGGCACATTTGTAACTCAGATGATGCTGGGAGCCTCAGGCCCACCTTAGCAGCTGTCCTTCAACAGAAAGTAACAGCAGGAAGTGGGTAAGTACAGGGAGACCTGAGTTTAGAGGCTGAGAGCAAAGCTCTCTATGTAGAGCCAAAAATCTAGGTATAAGGACCAGACTGAGATAACCTCACCTAGGAGAGGGCTGAGCTGCTTAGGAATCAGGGGCAGCTCGGATGGTATCAGAACTGTACTCCAGTGTAAGCTCAGTAGGTTACAAACTGTCATATGACCATGGTGGCAGTGACAAAGGGCTCTGTGCCTGGCACTGGACTAAAGGGAAATCTTTGTTTTATAAATATTCTACAGGATGAGCCACATTTTGACTTTTTAAAAAAATCTATATATCCCTGCCCCCAGAAGTGTCTGTCCATCAGCAAATGATTATGATTGAGTGAGTAAGTGGTGATCCAGAAAGGTACCTCTGGATATGACAGCACCCTCCTCACCTGCCCACCAGACCCAGGCAGGAACTTGATCTGCGTCAGGTGGCCTGGAAGCCCGTGGCTAGCCTTCACTCATTGGAAAAGTATGCTTCTTTGGCCCTGTATTGCTCTAGGTTGATGCACTCCCAAATCTTTTGGGGAAAACTTGTGTGTTGTAGAGCCTGGCAAAATTTAGAGCTGGTTAGATCCCCACTGACGGCTTAACCGCATCCACAGGGCTCCTCTCAGTGCTAAACTCATCACATGCCTGCATCCTACCACTGCCCTGCTGTGGAACAGGATGTGTATTCTGGTCCAAGGTCGCAGACTTGATTCAGAGCCAGGCAACCACACCCATGCTCGGGAGACAGCGCCCCCTAGAGGTCCAGGCGAGGCAGTGGAATGAGCAAAGCATGGGCGGTGCATGCCCTGCTGGTAGTGAGCCACCAAGCAGGGGAGTCATGAATGGTGTTTCTTCTCAAGACACCCGCTGCTGGGTTGGGAATTTAATTGAACCGTTTGTGAGAGAGTGTCTCTGCGCCTTTCACACCATAAATCCCCTGAGCTTCAAACCTGGAAGTTAACGTTCCCATAGCCCCAACCCCAAGTGAGCTCCCATTTCACAGACCAAAGAGCCGAAGAGACTTGTCCAATGTTAGCAATAGGGTGGGGCTGGTCTCTGCCTCCAGGACCAATCCAAAGCAGGGCGCTTGTTCTCAGCACCCTTGGGTAACCACCAGGGACCACGTTCTAATCCAAGAGGGGCTCGCAGCTCCAGCTTGGTGTGCACCCCACACACACCCCGACAAGGATTGTAGCTCCTGGAAGTCCGAGGTGGCTCCCTTCACTCACTAGCCCTTGCTAGATCTCGTGCTGCGTGGTTCGACAGCTCTAAGCCATGGAAATTTGGATCTGGGGACATTGCACAAGGTTGGGGAGGCCCAAGGCTCCAGGATTCTGACCCAGATTAATCTGAGATCTGAAATACAGCAGCCAGGCAGAAGCCAACTACCCCTGGGCTAGGTAACCAGGACACTATAGAGACCGCAGAATTGGAATTCTTACAGCTGCTAGTTTCTGTACTAATTCTGCTTAGGTCCCTGGGAACTTCTACCAACTTCTACCTATCTCATTTTCCTCTCACCTGATCCCAAGAGCCCAGATGCCGCCCAGATTGCCCTACCCTACACAGACCCCCCCAACAACTCCCCTTTACAATGGACAGCGATGGTCCTCCGAGAATGGTTCCCAGGTGGCAAGTGTTACATTCTGGGTCCACTCCAGAAGTGCTAAAGAAAACCATAAGGAAATCAGCGGATTCTTCTGAGGCATGCTAAAGTGTGAGGGCTAGTGATCTACACCTTTATTTCTTCACATTTTTACTTCACCAGTGGAGGAGGAGACCTCAAATGCCAGCTGATTATCTAGTCGCTTTTGGTCAACACACAGAGGTACTCTCCAAGTTGGTTCAGCGCACAGAGTAGGTCTCAGATGCAGACTAAGGGGCTGGAGAGAAGGGAGGGAGGGCTTTCTCAGGACGAGAAACTGCCTGAGTCTGCTTGCACTCAGTTTCTACCCTCAAGACTGTAAGGAAAGGGAAGCAACCCTCTTGGTCCTTACATGAAGACAGTCTCTGGAGGGCCGGTAGTGTGGGGGAATGGATGAAGTCCTGAGTGAAGTATATTGTTGATATAGGCACAGCCATGTCAAGACCCCAGCAACTCAGACCATGGAGATGACACAGCCTTCTGCAGATGAGGCTCAGAGAGGCAGCAAAGCCTCTTCAGGTCCAAATCCATTTTAGACCTTCAGCTGAAACCAATGTATCACTATGGACCCGAGCATTCTTCTCTCAGATGTTCAAAAGCTCAGACTATTCCCCTACAGAGACCTCCCACCCAAACCAGCTTAACTCCTGCCCCCCATGCTGAGTTCCTGGGATTTGATAGCAGATGCCTTCCATCAGAGTGAGCACTACCCATCTGATCCCAGTTTTTCCACACATGCATGTCTGTCATTATTTTCATCCCCAAGTCACACCAGCCAAGTTTTCAGGACTGATCCATGCAGACCACAGCACCAGGAACATCAGGAGTCTTTTTGGAATCTTCCTATTGTCAGCAGTAATGAAGCAGAGCTTAACCTCAGGGCAAGGCTTTTGACAGGAAGCCATACCTTCATGTTCCCTGGAAAAGCTTGTGTAGACCTCTACTTTGGAGGGGACCCAGAGAAAAGACTAAAAGTTCTGTCTGGGAAACTTTTATGGAATGTATGGTCCCTATTCATTGAGGGGCCAGTGGATGGGTAGCCTCATTAGTCAAATGGGTCAGGCCAGTGTGGCTTCAGAACTACAGACCAGAGCCCAGCTCTCCTTGCCTTCATTTAGGCAGGCAGGGGCCAGGGAGGCAGGGTTGTAATGCACCCCACAGGGCAGGTGCCAAGTAGAAGAAACAGTTTCCATTTCTGCCCCCTGAGGGCTTCAGATAAACATGAACTGGAATCCCTCAACACCTCAGACTGTGGAGCCACATGGAACCTGATTTCGTCTGATGGAATCTTGGGTACCCCAGAACCTGTCATGAAGCAATGACTGAAATTTATGCTTTAGCCTTGCTCTGATCTTAGGCAGAATATCTCACCATAAATTGGCATGCCATGGCAAACAATTAAAAGAGAAAAATAAACCTCAGTGCAATCTCAGGGTGCTTGGAAATGAGGAATTACAAGGTGGTGGCGTGAAAAAATTATATAAAAATCTATTTTTACATCACAATAATGTGCTTTTATACGGGTAGTAATTTCTGGATGTGCAATAAAGTGGCTTTTACATCAGGCAAAATCAGAGTTTATAGGCAATCGGTGCTTTTATCTGGGAAAATATAACTCATGCTTCCTTCTGCCATCCATCTTGCAGGCAGCAGGGCCTCATCCTCCCCAGCACCAACATTACTGTGGAAATAATTATGCAATTAAAGTGTCAGACCTCTGGCCCCTCAGGTTCCCTGAACTGCATCTTCCAGCATCTGTCATTGGCTCCTTCCAAAAGTGGGACAGACAATGAGCCCAGACAGGTCAGGGAGAGGCAAATGTTCGCTGTTGGTGGACTAAGGGAAAATACTGCAGGGCCAGCAGCACTCTGTAAACTCCGAGTCTGCCGTAGGTCAGATACTGAGGGAGGAAACTGGGTGCTCAAACCTGTGTACGAGCTGACAACCCTGTGACCACGATAATGCAGGTGGCAGAGTCCAGGCTTCGACAGAGGAAATGGAAGATCTGAAAGGGTCCAGTGAGGAGCCTGAGGTAGAGTGGATTATGAGTGAGTGGGTGGTGTGAAGAGAAGCATGTCTCAGAAGGGGCTGTGTGGGTATTGACTGAGGACCCAAGGGAGGAGCTAGATTTATGCACAGATATAATCCAGACTCCCCATCATTGTACACCCCTTTAACACTACCTCAGCCCTAGCATCAAGAAGGGATTGGGCATTGCTTTAAATTTAATATTGGATACTGTCATCAGCCAGGTCCTCAGGGGAAGCAGGACACACAATATGCACATTGATGAATGGACAGTTTATAGAAATCAACAAAGGATGTTGCAGTAGCCCACAGTGGCATGAGAGAGGCACTGCTCTCTCTCTCTCTCTCTGTCTCTCTCTGTCTCTGTCTCTCTCTCTCACACACACACACACCATCAAGAAAAGGCCTAAGAAATCTAGAAACATTTTGATGACAGAGCAAAGAGGGAAATCCCCATTTGATTGTCCTCCTGCCCCAGAGGCTTCTGGTCCCTCAATGGCCAAAACCAACTAGAAGGTCCAGTGAACCTTCCAGATAGCTTAGCCTGAAGGACTTTGACAGGAGGACTGAGAGCATAGAGAAGGGCTGAGTAGGGGGAGAAGGAAGAGCAGGGGGAGTACGGGGAGCAGAGGAGCAGGAGGAGCACGGGGAGCACGGG